>JAPYYV010001028.1:0-26552 GCA_030522625.1 Copidosoma aretas
ACTTTCTGCCCGAGGGCCGAAAATTCTACTTTCGGCCCGTGACGCAGACACTCAAAGTACTTTCGGCCCTCACTTTGTGCCCGACAGGTAGAAAAAACAATTTTTTTATTATTTTTTTAGAGCGATAATTTACAAGCTGATATAATTGATACCGGCACTTACGAAAGTTTAAGTATCAGGCTCTTCAAACAGGTCCAACAGCGAAACTCAAAAATAACCTTTTCAAATAATCATTCTCAACGATGGGTTTTCTTCTTGTTGGATGAAACGTAAAATACGGTATCTGAGCGGCAAAGGACATCATAACGAACTTCCTTATTCGCAGGGGAAACGGGACAGATCAAAAGGGTACCCTTCTCTGAGATCAAAGGAAAACGCCAAAGGAAAGTAATATTCTAGACACATGGTCCTACGTATTACAGACGTAAGCAATGATCTCAGGCTTGGCCACTGTTTCTCTTCCTTTTTCCCTCACACCGTGGTAAATAGATAACACCCTCGCCGCGGCACAAACAACGTCAAAAGAAGTGCGCTTGTGATTAACGGACCAATGCCGCAGAGGTAGATGAAATGTCGATAGGAAAAAAAGAGAGGAGAGGATTTTAAATGAATTCAGCTTGAATAAAATACTGGCGTAGTTAATTACAGCCCAGTCTCGCCGTTTCCTAGAAAGAGAGAAGTAATACTGGAATAGAAAATAGCTCGCTGCTGTGGAATCGACTCAAGGCCATATATCCTCCTTTACATCAATTTCTAGCCGTGGCTTGTGCATACGACAGAAAAGGAGAGCAGGAAAGATATCCTCACGGAAATCCATGTTTCCACGTCGCTGTGCCGTCTGCATCTGTTGAAAACACAAACTTACGACACGAACAAGGCGAGGACACGCGAGGCGCTTTTTTATACCTTCATTTCTTTCTCTTGTACTTCCTGAAAAATAATAAGGCTGCTCTGCTCGGAGTTCTCATCACGACTTCTTGTGATGTGCTCAATTGTCACAATCATCAAAGAAGGTGTCGTTGACTTCTTAAAAATATTTATCAAACTTCATCTTTGTGAAATCCATACGTGCAAATTCACAATGAAGCGATTTGTTGACATTTAATTATAAAGAAGTAAATTTCATACGGAAAAGTGGTGGTTTAGGTATTGACATAAAAAAGAATCAATTTTCTGGTTTTTCAATTTGATTCCTTTTTTTCGAATAATCTTACGATAAACTTTTATCAAGTTCGTTTAAATGGTTAAAAATATCTGAACATGCTAATTGTAAAAAAAAAACTTTTTCAACACCTAAAATATTCCTGTTCCGTATGGAATCAACTACTTTGTTAATAATGTCAATAATCTACATGATAAATTTTTACAAATTTAGTGCTTTATGTGGATGCACAATCTCCTTAAGTTGGTAGAAGAAAAATTGAATTTCTGCTCCTGCGAGTTTCGGAACTCGGTATTCCGGTATAAGCTTACGTCCATTACAAGTATCGAGCTGGAGTAGTGTGGCTGTTCGTGCCACAAATTAATAACCAACAGCAGATTCCCTAAACAATGCAAAGCACAAAAATGCTTTTAAAAATGTTTCTTGTATTCATCGAAAATTGTGTTGTTACTGTCAGTAATTTCCATGATTAGGGCGCAAAGTACGACTTGTGCGCAAAAAAAGTGCGATGTTCGTGCGTTTGTGCCCGAGTAAAGAACGTCATTTTTTTCAATAATTCAAAATTCTATAAGCTACTTTCACCAAATTTAAATTCTGGTAATTTTTTTTAGAAGACAAGTTATGAAATTTCATCTAAAGTCATACTCAGAGGACTGCAGGACGGTACTATAGCTTTTATTTGGATGAGTTAACATTTTTAGAATAGAAGAGTTAGATGATTGATGGTATAATCGTATTTACGTCAATTTCCTGATCTGTTGATACTGCAAATCTTTTTACTATTATCTTCATGTATAAAAAGGTTTCGGATACTTGGGCGTTGGCAGGATTTAAATGATTAAATTATTATTTATGTCCGAAAATTTGAAATTTTCACGAAATGGCAGGGTCCAGGGAGAGAAAGCTTGAAAAGAAGAGATGTGACATAAACATCAAAGTACTGAACTAACTGCACCGGCTTATGATCTTATATACAAGCTTTTAACAGCTGTACTCGAATTTCCTATTTTTGGATTACTGTTTGTAACATTGCAATTTTTCAAGCTATTTTCACGTAGCTGCAACTATTGATTGTTACTACTAATGCAGAGTCGGTAAGAGTATTTTATTTTCATCGGTTGAAAGATTATAATAATCTTATCACAACGATAAATAGCTCATTTAATAATCACCGAGTCGTAAGATAATATTCTTAATTAAAAATTTTTTTCAGTAGAAAATGAAGAATTTTCAGAAATAAAATTTAATGAGTTTCATCAAGATCTGTTTACTAATTAAAAAAAAAATATTTTTGAATTCATTGAAAAGATCAATAAAAAAATGCTTTTTCCTACCTCGGGCCTTTTTGGAACCACGGTACACCCTCGGTAGGAAAAGTAGCATTCGTAACTCGATCGTAAAGGCTTTTTCACGAACCTCATTACGTCCCTCGCCAACGGCTCGTACCATAAACCTCTCGGTTCGCAAATTAAAGCCTTTCCAATCTCGTACGAAAACTACTATTAACTACTTGTGAGAGATAAAATTGCACTTTTCACAGAAGGAGAAGGAATCAACAGGTGTGCGTACAAATAATAGGGTACCTACTTAGGTCCGTCAAGTAGATTACCAAAGATCATTGGACACGTATTTTTTCTTTTTTCAAGTAAACGAAAAATGCCGGAGATAGAGCACATCAAAGTCCGGGAGTGGGGGTAAAATACTTCATAAGATACATATCGTATATATACTTTTGACGCGAAAATTTTAACTAGATCTTTCTCCGTCAGGCTTTTTTCATGTAAAATTTGTTTGATAGTCTACCCGACGGACCAAGTATAATTTTTCATGCAAGTAACCCATTTATTTAGACTTGATAAATAAACATTTTGTTTCCATAGTTATTGAAACACACAAGTTATTAGTATGACAACAGACATTGATAAACAAAAATTAACTTACTTTATGAAAAACATAACTGTACTCTTTGTCTTATGAACATCCAAGCTTCAAGTTTTTTAGTTGACTGTCAGTTGGCAAATTAAAAAAAAAAGTTAAATCAAACGCCGCTATGTTCTTTCTACGTTATTATATAATCTTGGTTGATCATGTAATTTTTGTTAGTGAGTAAGATACGGATCATATGCTTATTCTCATCCACTTCCTCTGCCGGATGGCGTGTAAAAGGAATGGTAAGAACCAAGATGGCGTTTAAGCTGAGTTCCGCCTTGATCTCCCGCAGATTAAAAACCTTGGGTACGAGAAAATTTTGCTCCGCCGTACATCCGTCATGTTTATATTTTAGCATGAGGTGGTCGCCAGCAGTCTATAGATAAAAAGATACAATGTTGATTAATGCATTATTTTTTTCTCTCGAGACGTAAAGGACAACTGGTGGCTCTGAAGGACCGTTTTCATGCTCAAGACACAAACCTAAACACTCACCATCACGAGGAGATTATTCGGATCGAATTGCGGATCAATCATCGTATAATTCTTTTGCAATATGAAGTCGTTCTGCAAATACACGATTCCTTTGAATATTAATTAACCTTACGATCTATTATAGCTAGCAAACAATACTGCTGACGGCCATACCTGAGCATTAACTGTGCCAATGGTGAAGCAGACGAACAGCAAAAAACAACTTTCACGGAAACGCATGTTGTCGGATGAGGCTCGTACGTATTGTGACAACTGTAGAGTTCAAAATCCTTCGAGACACTGATTTCAGCGGAGGAGGAGTCGCTGGGGCCGTATCCACCAACTTATCTTACTGCGCAGGGCTGCAGAAATCCTCTGATTGGCTGAAACTGCCTGCTTCGACTTGCTCACGTATACGGAGAGAAGTTTTCCTCTGTAAAGTGAGGCACGATATGCGGCCACCTGCAGGTAGCATGTTGTACCTCAAAACTCAGCGTACGCTAATCTGGGGTACCAGCTTTGAGGTAAGGCACGCTATCTGCAGGTGGCCGTATATCGTACCTCACTTAATAGAGGAAAACTTCTTTCCGTGCGTGAATGAGGCAAAATAGAGAATTAGGCCCCAGGGACGGGGGAAGCATGAGCAAGAGCATAGCGAAATCTCAGAGCAGCAAGTGCGAGTTGAAAAAAATTCGGTGCACTTTAAAATTTTCAAATGTACACAAGTAAACCTAATTTCTCCAGAAAGTGATTCAATTAGTCAAATA
This sequence comes from Copidosoma aretas, assembly GCA_030522625.1. Classification (NCBI taxonomy): domain Eukaryota; kingdom Metazoa; phylum Arthropoda; class Insecta; order Hymenoptera; family Encyrtidae; genus Copidosoma; species Copidosoma aretas. The sequence goes on from JAPYYV010001028.1 coordinate 4,333, forward strand.
ATTATTGATAAATGCAATAAGATTGATGATTACAATATATTTGTACGTTTTCTGAATAAATTATCGATCATTTTTTTTGTTGGTAAAATCTTTTCAGAGATTTGGAAGTAACGCGCATATTTTTCAAAGTCCCACGTGTCACCTTTTGCTGTATCCCTAAACTCTTACTTTCTTTATATTTACATTTTTTATCCGCTACCAAATAGTCTCAAATAACATGTCCCAAAGTCTATAGAAATTACAGTGCAGCCAACACTTTTATTCCATTATAGCCGAGTTGAAAAATCAAACTATATGTTATTTTATCTCTTTTTAGAATGAACGGTTATTTTAAACCAATAACGTGTCAAATCAATAATGGAAATCTAATGACTTCTGTCTATTTCTGTTCATCGGATGTATCGTAAAATAAAGACGTGAATAGCTGATGATTGAACTTCTGATGAGAGCCCGTGTTATTTGAAGCAATTTCGAAGTAATTTTTTTTTTTTATAAACCCACCAGTACTGAATTTGATAAAAATTTACACTTATTGTGCATCAAATAATCATTTTCAAAAGTGGTGGATGAACTATTCTTTTACAGCCTCCTCGATATGAATATTAAATAAGATGGTGTGCCAAGTAGAGTAGGTACAGTTAATTGCGTGACATTATTTTAAATATAATATACACAGGTAAAATAAAAAATTACTATTTCTCATTCAATTAGACTAAATAGGACTTTCATGACAAAAACATAGATGATAAGAATAAATTTAAAAAGTTTCAACAACTGGCTTCCAGCAGCAGCATTCAAAAGTGTATTATAGTTTCGTTCTGAAAAAATTAATGAAAAAACTTCAAAAACATGCTCTTCTATCAACGAAAAAAAAAAAATAATCATAGGTTTGATCTAAAAAGAATTAAAACTATTTCAGCCACATAAGTTTAAACTGAATTCAGTCCATCACATAATATTGGAAGTAATTATACATAATTAACAAAATTTCATACGTACGACTGCAAGAAAAGCAAGGAGTAAGTAACTTGAATGATTTTACGTTCAATTGCATAAATAGGAAAAAATTTATTATATCTCACAGATTTATAGTGTCAATCGATAAATGTAACATATATGATGATCATTGTGCAGTGTCGGACACGATAACCTTGATATCGAATCCAGGATAATTCATATACTTATATAAAATTATGAGTGTAATCATAAAAATTGCTCATGCCTTGCTTTTCTTGCAAGATTAATTATTCTTTTTAGTACACAACCACAATTCATTTTCGAATGTCCTTGCTGTATAAACAAGTTTTGAAAAACTTTTTCATTTATTTTTTTAGTTTAGTACAAAAATATAATCAATGTTCGAATCTCGTTGCTACAAAAAAAAAGTTTGGGTGGGTAAATGCGCCTAGAAAAAGATTGTCGGTTGACTGGAAAATTTCCAAAAGCGATATGTAGTAGCGTGAACCAGACAGCTTCTCGAGCAATTTGAAAAAATATTCAGAAGGAGACTAAACAGTGCACCGGACGTCAGCGTGTCTCTTCTTCCATGTGGTCTCCTTCCGAATAATACATGTGAAAGCAAAGACACACTGACGTGTCCAGCATCCAGCGCACTATGTCGTATCCTTCCAAATATTTTGCAAATTTTCGAGTTGTTTCGCATGAGCTTGTGAGATTACTTAGTTTTTCGTACTAGAATTTGGAATGCAGTAAAAAGAGTTTTTTGAGCCATAAACTAAATTTAAGAATTTAATACATGCTAACAATTTAAAGTTTTTGTTATTTGTCATTATTACGACATTAGGAATAAATCTTGAAAAGAGTCTAATCTGTAATCATCACAGGTACTGTTTTGTTTGAGGTTTTGTTACATTTCTTATATCAGCCCATTTAAGGAGGTTCCATAGTCAGATATAGCTACATTCTAGAATTATTTATAAAGTAAGTTGTGCAAATCTAATAACATAAAGATCATTTTTCTATGATACAAGGGCAATCTTAGTTGTGAATGAAAATTTTTTTAAAAATTTTTTATCATACATGCCAAGATATTGTCACTTACAAAAGCACCTCAAGTTATACAATGGCAAATTTTTAATTTTTATCTGATTCTAATTTTACAAGACATGTCTTATTACTTAGATTATTTATAGAGGGTTAACGTGACGAATTTTGTCTAATAATTAGCGTGTCTAAAGCCACGTGCACTCGTTTCTGCAAAAATGTTAGTTTCCTTCCCATTCCGTATAAATAATTGTATGTGGCATCAGACACGCTAATTATTAGAAAAAATTTGGCGCATTAACCCTCTCTAAAATAATTTAAGGAATAAAACATGCTTTTTTAAACTAGAATCGGATAAAAATAAAAAATTTGCCATTAGATTACTTGAGCTGCTTTTGTAAGTGACAATATCTTGGCATGCATGATAAAAATTTTTTTTTTTTAATTTTCATTCACTACTAAGATTGCTCTCGCATCATAGAAAAATGATCTTTATGTCATTAGATTTGCACAACTTACTTTATAAATAATTCTAGAATATAGCTATACCTGACTATGGAACCTCCTTAACATATGCTTTTTTTACAGAAAAAAATTTTTTGTTCGTATTCTCTGGCGGATAATAAAGAAAACATAATTATAACCCTTTTTTACTAAAATCCTTAGTTTTCAAGTAAACAATTTGCAAAGTTTGAAAAAATATACTAATTTATCTAAGTTTTCAACCTTTAGAGTTTTTCTCTCAAAAACTTCTGATTTTAGAGAAAAATGTAAAGCGACTGTTTCTTTTTATTTTAAGACAAAGTATACGAAAAAAGTTTTTTCAAGCATAATAATTTAGGGCCACATGGAATAACATTTTTAGCGCTCGAAACGGAATATAAGTTTAAGACCTCAGTGACAAATTTTTTAAATCCTCGAATCGATTGAAGAAAATTATTATATAAAATTTTCAAGATTCGCTTTTATGAATATGTTGATATAAAAAGTGAAAAATAATCTACGATTAAGAAGCAAAAAATGTTTTCCGAAAAATAAAAGCGAGGGCTAACATAGTTTTTAACATTAATAGTTAATCGTAAAAAGAAATTTTTTTAACAGCCACTATTTTGGCGAAATTTAAAACGGTTTTGATCATTATTTGCCGAGGTATCGCAATTTATGTTAAAAAAAGTAATTGAAAGGAGAGTTAGTGAAAATTTCGGATTTTAATTATTATCTTAAAAAATAGTAATCAGATAAAAAAGTTTTAAGTAAATAAATATATAGGATATCAATCTCAATATTGCTAATTTGATTTTTTTAATGTATTTAACGACTTTAAAATTTGTCACCTACAGGTTGTGACCTTATATTCCCTTTCAAGCACTAAGCATCTGGCCCTTCATTATTACAAACAGGTGCAAATAGGACTTAAAAGCTGACTCATTTAACTATTTTTGTAAATATATAGCTGAAAATTATAATTACATACACATTACGCATGTTATCACAGTAAAACTTATTGTTAGTAGATCTTGAGTTCGAATTTCTGCATTTTTGGTTGCAGTTCAATATTTACTATTATACATTTCCATAAAGTTTCATGTAATCTTTTTGAGCGGAAATGATGTTAAGAAATAATGACATCTAATTTATTCAGTGATATCTTAAGTACACAAACTTCAAACAACTTATGTCTATGATAAGACAAAATAAAAATAATTATATTTTATTAAAAAACAGCAGAAATTAAAATAAAATGTAAAACGTACCTCGTCGTTAAGGTAGTACTCTCGATACGAAGTTTATCAAATGAGAATCTCGTTTGATTCACGTAGTATCTAGTTGTGCAGTCGTTTATTACTACTCTCAGGGGCAACCAACATATGTTCTTGGAGCTGCAAAATATTTTTAAACAAATTCTTCATCAAAATCTTGTTGGTAGTTTATGTACAATACGTATCAAAATACACGGAAAACATGATATCACATAAGACTGCGTGTCCTTAATGAGAAATATCAGTAACTTTCTTCTCATGCACAAAAGGTCTACAAAATTTTAACTAATACATTTTGGGATAAATAGTGGCCTATATTTACTATTTCATCGAAATCTTCTAGTTCAATCGATATACGACAGTACTGATTAAAAAATGTATCCCACACACCTAGAGCTTTTAATTTTTTCCAATGTTATTCCAAACATTTTTTTTTTTCTTCATTTTTCCCCGCTAGAATTTTTTTTTTCTGCAAATTCCTCAATTTGAAAGCATCAGAGATTATGCGTCCTCATTTTTCCGGGAAGCAATTTTTCATTTATTCGTACACTACCATCTGCTAACAGAGTTTATCATCAGCTTGTTATCCGTCTTATCCCTCCTTCACTTATTTCCTGCTCTTCAGAAATTTCCTTACATTCTTTTTCATTGCAACGGAAAGAACGAGATTTGGTTATAGATTCATTCTTGATAAGTAAGACGGAAGAATTCTTAAGTAGATAATCCGAGGATGAGCCAATTTTTTTCTTAGCCCGGCAACTTCCATTTCATTACTTTGCACAACGATTGTGAAGTATGTACATGTGCGAGCGTTGACACGTTGACGTTTTTTTGCACTGATCTAGCAATAACTTATCCCACTGTACGTTGTCTTTTTTTACTTTAGCATGATTTAATAAAGAATACGGCAAGGACGAATAATACTTTATTTTTAATTCATGATTTATTAAAATACCCGCGAAGGTCCATCATGACCTATCAAGGGGATGAATTATGTAAACAAGTTTTTAAGACTAGATTCAACGTTTTTTCAATTTTTATTGTTATAGAACAGTTTTACTCCTCCCAAGCTTATGGGATCAAGTTTTCATAATCGATTTACAACTAAATTTAATGAACTTAGTCAAACTATAATTGGCAAAGTACAAAGAACGTCTGTCTTTTCATTACAGTTTTTAAAATTTTTATACTCATTAGTTGTTATCAAAATCATACACTAGATGTAGAAAAACTCAAGAACATACTAAATATTCTTAATAAATGCCAGTACAACAGTCGTACTTTTTTCAATTCTGAGGCAAATTAAAATTTATATGCTTGAACAAAGTGTGTTGGGATTCACGTAAAAGTTCCTTTTTACCCTTGGATATTATATTTATGTAAAGAACATGAAAATAATGGCGCACTTTTGTATACCTCTCAAGTACGTACTAGAAGTACACAAACAATTTTCAACTATACCCTTATCTAGTATTTACTCGTACGAGGCCAGACAACTTGTTTGTGCCAGTTGGGAATTCCCTCCGCAATATCGAGAACAAAACAAGATGACGAATGCACAGTGCTGTCACACGTCTTTCATTCACTTTTTCTTCTCCTTTGTAAGCTTATATTCCTGTAATCCCAGCGAGACACGCACTCAGAAAGCTTCAAGAATAGTGGAAGAAGAATCCTTTTGATCTTCTGCTTTTTTTTCTCTTACCTTGGAGAGTCCAAAAAAATCAGTATCAACGCGTTATACTTGGAAATTTTGTGTATACTCCGTGAGAAATGGATAAGCAAAACTGAAAAAGCATACTACTTTACGGACTACTTAAGCTTATATATTATACATAGGCGAACACTTTAAATGGATAGTATATTTAATCTTTATGTTTCCTGTTCGTCTCCGACCTTTGACAAGTGTGTTGAAATAATAGATGAATGATTCTTAACAATATCGTTACCGCTTAAAACCTCGAAATTTAAATCATGTAATTTTTTAGTTCTTGATTTATTTCTTAAATGTTTCATTAAATAAACTCAAACACGTTTCTTGATTACTTGGCACAAGAATCTTGTAATCATATAGGTACAAAGCACGAGGTGGTTTTGAACGAAAAGGGGAGCACGCAGAGTTGTAAATATTACTCCAACATCGGCGTTTTACCACAGGGAAGTGTCTCATTATATTTCTTTATTGATTGCTAAGCAGGTTTTCCTCTCAGGAAAAATCTTTGGGCATGTTTGACTGTTCTTTCTGAGCAAGTGAAAAGACAGGTTCTTGTTTTTGAAACCCCTTAAGCTTTCAACAAACTCATAAATAAAAGTTCTTTTCCATTTCAATTTTTTATTGCTCCATAATTTTAGTGGACAGAAAATATTTTAATAAAAAAAAGTACAAGGGGTGGAGATGGAAGGGGCCAGCTGATAAGCCTTCGAGATTGACTTGATAGATTGATGGACCCAAGTGATTAAGGTCAAGTCGTTTGTGACAACTCTTGGTGGGGTGAAGTATGAATCAGATGCTTTAGTATAGTATGAGTACCTTTCGATTAGAAATCGAATATTCCAACGCTGTCCGAAAAAATCGAATAATCATTGTAAAAAGTATGTTTTAAAACTTTTTCTGGAAGAAAACTTTTTAATTTGATTGTTATGCCTCTAAAACTGAATTAATGAAGCAAAGTAAGTATCCTTAATAAGCATTTCTTATAGTAATGCGTTCATCAATCGGAAATTCACTGTCAAACAGCTTAATATCTTTGCCTGTATGTCAAAGAGTTGCAAGCACAAACACTACCAGCTCTTATATGGTAACGTAAATGCAGTAGCTTCAGAGAGGTACGCTTCTCGGACTCCTCTGTGTGCTGACAGGAAACAAGTGAGAGAGAGAAGGGCGAGAGAGCTTTTTGGCGTGGTGAAGCAGCAAATGTTAGGGCAGTTTGAGTTTTGCGGTTCTGCAGGATCTGGGTCAAACATCACTTCAACTGAGCCTTTATGATTATGTTTGTTAAATTTTTTTTGCTCTTGTTCATAAATTGGACAATCGTGTTACTCTTTCAAAGGCTGATTCATTAGTTACACTAGGTTTGGTTCCAATTAGTACGAATACTTGCATTAATAGCTTTAAAATCAAGTGTACATAGACGATGTATGATCATATAGAAACAATGTTTATAATCGACTTACATTTGCACTTTGAGTCAGTTATTCATTTCATTTAAGATTTATACTGGAAATAACTATTTATTTATTTAATCGCAAAATTACAGTCCACTAACAGCTACAATGAAGTATAGCCTACCGCCGCCCTAAAAACTGTAGTAACAACCTTTTGAACTGGCATATGTTTTGCGCACTTTGTATCTCACTCGGGAGTGAGTTCCAGACTCTCCTAAGTCGAATCAAAACAGAATAATAAATGTAATTTCGCAAGGTGTTAGTTTCGAACAATCGTCTTTGGTTTCTGATAATTGCACTCCCTAGCGGCAAACAATGTTATTGCAGAAAAACTTTTTACATCGCCCGACAAAATTCTATACACTAGGCAGCAATCACTGAACAGATGGAGCTGATTAATATCGACCAACTCAGTGTGCAACTTTACATCGGAGTAATCATGTTCTAAAAGCGAAATTGGCATGTTAAGTCTGTATGACAAAAATCTAAGGAATTTGTGCTGTAAATTTTTAATCTGATATATCACCTTTTGAGAGTACTTATGGTCGCCACATCTGAGAACAATATAGTTGAGTTGGAGGGACGAGAGTTTTATATAAATAAATCAAAGTATTCATATTATTAAAATCCTTACAACTCCTTCTTAAGAATCCCCAAGCCATGTAGGCCGCCAACAAGGCACAATCAACTTGTTTATCAAAATTAAAAGAGCTCTCAAATAGTATACCCAAATCAGTGTTCTCTTAGTATGTCTTATGCGCGACGTGAGTATAACGTTGGGAAACCGCCAATAATTTGTATAACGAAGCTTTTTCTCTTCCAATACCCAAGTAACTTACAGATAACAGAGCATACCGCATATGTTCGTACTAATTTCTTTCAACTGATAAACTGACACTCCGTCGCCCGCAGCAGTGACGAGGCGCCAAATAAATGACGTACCATGAGTGGCATGCCGGCGCATCAAGCTACGTGATAAATTGTTGAGAAATACATTCTACACAAACAACTGCCTCGGGTTATGCGTACCGCTGCGCTTGAGTCGATTATTAACAAATATTGATACCCATGCATACGTGTATGTATATGTAATGTATATCTCTCTATATATGTAGTGATAAGGATAATATATTTTCCGCCCCCCCTCACCACCCCCCCTTAGTGCCCCCATAAAAAAAGGGTGAATTCGTTATACTTTTACGTGTTTTGTGTGATAGTCATTTGTTTATGTCACCCCCTCACCTCCTACCGCCACCCCTGAAAAATTCGATCGTTTCTCCGCGATTCAACGTAAAAATCATTTTTTGAATTTTTCAGTGCCCCCCCTCCGCCCTCCCTCAACCCCCTCAAAAACTTGGAAATGTTTCAGATTTTGTCAACCTACCCCCCCCCCCTCAAAAACTTATACATTTTTTACATTAAACCTAGCCCTTCCTCACCCCCCTCCCTCTATCAAAAACTTAAAAATTTTTAACCGATGCTTGTTTTCATAAATCCCCCGAAGATGGCCGAAGTCAACCGAAAGACACAATCTCGCCGAAATATGCCGAAAACAGACGAATAATTCCGATTACAGACGAACCCTCTAATCAAAGTTCTCTAACATAGTCAAACATTGCTGAAAATAACCGATTGCAGCAGAAGCCACTCCTTTACAGCTCCTTGGCATTTTTTATTATGCCCACACAACTTATTCGGCAAATAAACAGAGAATAAGACGCAGAACAATAAAACGTCACCGTTCGTGATAGAAGTGATGAAACAGATAACGGTCAAGCGCTCGAGCTCAATACCAAATAAAAATATAATATAACTCAAGTACCTACAACCAAATAGACTCGCCCGCTTATACTGTTTATTAATAAGTCATTTATTTACTAATTAAGATTGTAAACAGAGTATTCTATTGGGTTTTGGAATAAAGTACATGGGATAATAACACCCTATTATAGGAATGATGCAGAGCAACCGATTCATGCACATGGTGCAAAAAAAACAGGTGTTTGCAAACCATGATTGTGCTGAAGTGTAGCAAATTATATCAAAGTAGTGATAGGCTAAGATCTCCCAATCGGAAACAGTGTTTTTTTCATACAGAATATTATTAGCAATATTTTTCTGTGTATTATACTTACTGTGAACGTTTATTATAATTTAAATTATTGATGTAAATAGACAAGGTCGGCTGGGTAGCACATTCTTTTGACAACGTAGAAAAATAATCAGATTTTAGGGCACGTGAGCTCCATATTTGTCAAAAAGAAAACATGTGTTTTAATACAATGTTCTACTACTACGTCCAAAAATAACCAACTTTATTCTACTGTAGCAGAAAATAGAAATGTGACAAACAGTAATACCGATAATAAAACAGATAACAGATAGGCTACCCGACACCAGCTCAATATTAAATTCAAATAAATTAAAACCCACTCACCTAAAACAAAATCATCAAATTAACTCGGACGATTAAAATATTTATTAATAAATAATTTATGCATTAATTCAAAGTAATTTCAAAGAAAAGCTAAAATATCAATCTCCAGCTACTTTAACCAAATAACCCAATATACTGCAACCCAACAACCGAAGGGAAAACAAATAATCAAAGTCAAAACTAATTATTGTTTTTATTAACTGATTTATTGGAAGAATAGGGTTGTTATAATTATTTCATAAGTAATTATGGAACCGTGTGTTTGTAGTAAGTATTTAATGTAACAAATTGATGAATGAAAAATTTTTTTTTTAAATTGGGCACCACTTTATGAAGTTATACTTCTTCGGCACACAATATATGTAGATGCGGCTGATTTCGCCCCTAATAGGTACGTCGAATTGGCTGGTTCCGCCGTAATGTGTTGGGCGATAATCCCAGCTCTTACGCGCGTACTGGGATGAATTGTACAAGTATAAATGTCGAAATTTATTTCTACTTTTTGTGAAAAGATATTTTAAGGGCGCTTTAGCGGGAGGAGTTTAAAGGTCATAGGTAGTTTATTTGATAAGTCAAAACCCGCGGATTCCAATGTTGTCCTTATATACCTCCCTAAACCTGAAAAATTAGGAGATATTTGCTATCAAAGTTTGCAAATTATAATCAACCTATTATGGAGCAACCTGAAAACATCTTTTATTTGTAACTGTAATCGAGGAGTCACACATTAAAACAGTAATTGTATTATTGTAAAAATCCTTAGCTTTCAGATGGTACCTCGCAAAATATAGGTAACCATGGAAAAATTCCAAATATTCCGTAGAATATTGTTCGAGTTGTATTAGCAAGGTCGTGGTAGAAACACATCTTTCTTTTGTTGAGACACAAGGCGGGCCCTTTTGAGTATTTCAAAATTATACTGCAAGAATTCACGAAGTAATTGTATTTTATTAAGTCCTTGAAATCATGTACTCAAATAGATTACTTACAGTTAATTTGTTTATTATTTAAAACTTTTTTCATTTATTCCAACAAAAACAAATTTAGCAATTTTATGTAGTTTTACGTGACAGCAGTTAATGTTTGTTTACCATACAGCTATACATACATAAGAGCCTTATTGCTCCATATAATAGTACAAGTGACTGCAGCAATCCACCAAATCACATAGGCTATTAAGCGAAAGCTTAGTCCCAAAGATAATAATAATATCTTGATTGCGTCCTTCTGACGTAACATGAGCCCCAGTCTGTATTCATAAGTAATGGACTCCCTAGATCTAGAAAATGTAATCACAGCACATTTATTACTATTAGCCTTAAGTTCATTAGTTCAATCCAAGAGAGCATCAATATCCCTCTGCAGAATTGAACAATCGGAATCAGAAGCTACATATCTAAATATTTTAACGTCGTCCGCAAACATAAGTATCTGTGACCCAGAAATAACATTTTTTAAATCATTAACATAAATAAAAAATAACTATTCAACGTATATTATCCCGACTGATACGAATTAGTACATAGTATTGTTGCATCGTATAAGTTCTTTATATTACATATTTTACAATCTCATAAACTTAGCGAAATTGTATTTTGGCAACTTTTATGCCTAATTAGTGATAAAATTTCATAACAATATCAAATATATTGTTTTTAATTTTCAATATATAATGTCCTTATTGTTAACGATATTTAGTTTGTTTTTCTTTTTATGTTTCAGATGACTACAACACTCAATCAACCTTGCTTTACGCAAAGAAAAGGATTAAAACATAGCCACTTATTATCATAAAAAGTTATTAGTACTCTCTTACTAACTGAACTCTTTGTAAACCTACAAAGGTACTTCGAGGAGTCTTTCAGCATATATATACACAAGAGACAGAAATTAAATGTATGCAAGTAAAGAATTTGCAGAAATTGTCTTCAAAATCCTTACGCTTAGTTTATATAATAAATTACTATTGAAAATAATGGTTACCAGTAGAAATCAAAAGGAGCAGTACTGACGTCAAGATTGTCAAAAGGTTGCCTATGAACTAAGATGAAAAACCTTGTTGTCGAAAATAGGAAACTTTACTATCGATAAAAAGTCAAACAACAATTTTAATCACAATGAGCAACGTGTCAGAATTGCCATTCAACTTATCTGGAAATGGCATCCATCCAAATTCATCGTTGCCTCTCGACTGTGACGCCAACATGCCAATTATCTCTTTACTACATCAAATCCTTTATACAATCATTTGTGTGGTTGGTTTACTCGGCAACACCTTGGTTATCTACGTGGTGTTACGATTCTCCAAAATGCAAACGGTTACGAATAACTACATTCTTAATCTGGCCTTGGCAGACGAGTGCTTCCTGATTGGCATACCATTTCTGGTCACTACGATGAGCCTCGAGGTCTGGACGTTTGGTAAAATTATGTGCAAAGTGTATATGACAACAACTAGCATCAACCAGTTCACGAGCAGTATATTTCTTTTGATTATGAGCGCTGATCGTTACATTGCTGTGTGCCATCCCATCTCTTCACCAAAGCTCCGCACTCCGTTCATCGCTAAAATAGTGTCAATCTCGGCCTGGACGCTGAGCGCTATTTTTATGATTCCCATCTACATGTATGCAAACGAAATGGAAACTCAAAAGGGTCAGATGAGCTGCAATATATACTGGCCCGACGATCAGGGTGGACAGAAAACCTTTACTCTGTACAGTTTCGTCCTTGGTTTTGCATCACCCTTCACCCTTATTTCAATTTTTTATTTTCTGGTGACCAGAAAACTAAGGACGGTAGGCCCAAAGAACAAGTCAAAAGAGAAAAAGAAGTCACATCGTAAAGTCACGAAACTAGTGCTCACCGTCATAGCTGTATTCTTCATTTGTTGGTCACCCTATTGGTTTACTCAAATGGCACTGATCTATACAGAGCCCAATCAATGCCAATCTCGCATAAGCATTACCATTTTCTTATTGGCTGGTTTTCTTAGCTATTCCAACAGCGCAATGAATCCAATACTATACGCCTTCCTCAGCGACAATTTCAAGAAAAGTTTCTTGAAGGCGTGCACTTGTGCAGCTGGTAAGGACATCAATGCAACTTTACATATGGAAAACAGCGTATTTCCACGCAAAAATAAGGCCAATGTAGAACAAGCTCAAGTCAATAAGCAAGTTGCATCGGGGAATTCAAAAAACAACGGTGAAGATGAAGAAAACGAGCGGGGACTCTTGATTAGCAAGACCTCAACGACGACGGTAACGATGACCTCGCGATCCAACATTACGGTGACAAGTGAAGTGAAGGATCCCTCGAGTCAGCAAAAGGATAGGGATGTGGTTAAAAATGGCACTCAACAAACTTTGCTGACTCAAGTTTAATAATAGACTTGAACACTTGAGGGTGTATAATGTACAAAGCTTTAAGAATTTAAACGATTTCGTAAAAAGGGAACAATAAGTGAATGTCTAGAAAATAAAAGAAAATATGTGTGATATATAGAAGTGGATTCAAGTTGTGCAAGTGAGTCGATAAAAATGTAGTTATTAACACAATTTTTTTACGATTTGTATTAGCTCGGAAAATCTATTTAAGAAATGAGAATTATATTAAGAATATAAAACAATATTGATTGGTAACGAGCGAATACACTTCGAATTTCCAAGAAAGACCAGAGACTGAAGATTGGACTTAAAATTAGTTATAGTAGTTCCTTTCTTCATAATCCTTTCCCTCGTCAGTCATCCTTCCCTTTTATCTTAATTTCAGAAGGATTAGCCATGAAGCAAATCACACTTGAAAATTATACAATAAATAATGTTGTACGCAACAACTACTTAAAAATATCATATTTGTTAAATTGTTGTCCTGCGAAGAATCAAGCCGAAAAATATGAAACATTGTTACTTTACAATAACATATTTTAATTGTTTATTGTTGTAAATGATAATTGGTTACAATTTACTCTAGGATGTGTAAACCTTCAAAAGTACATTTTTTTAAATGGATAATCCGGAAGAATTAGTAATTTAAATTATTATTCTTTAATATTTAACCGATCTGATTAAGATTTTAAAATATTAAATTTAGAATATTATTCTCAATTTAGCAAAAGCATACATAAAATGAGTTATAAATTTCATTTTTAAAAAAGCATACTAGTACTATACTTATGTGAGCTGGAAAATTCACAAATGTTACAAGGGTAATATTACTTTTTTTCAAACAAAATTTATAAATTTGAAATATCACTTATTAGAAAAGTAAGAATCAGCGGTTTTCAGCTTTACAAAATATCTTCTACCAAATAACTTATTTCAAAAAGACAATTATTTCGTTTACAATTCTAATAAGAGTCATGGGAATTTTCTTGCATCCATTTTTTTCTTATCTGTAAGTTAGTATTTTTTGGCTACAAATGAATTAGATATGTAAAAAATGAAAAATCTAAGTAAGTCTTCGATTTTTACATTTTGTACTCCATGTGAACAAAGATATAGTTTGAAAATGGTTAATAAGTAAACGATTTCATTATTTTGTAAAGAATAGTCATAGAAAAACTCTTTTGGAGTATGTAATCATTAAATTTACGAATCATTCTATATACTGTCAATATTTACCAATTAGAGCTGTTACAGTTATCAGAAACCTTAATAAATCAAGGGGATGGAAAAGCAGATTTTGACTTTAAATTTCGCGTTATCAGCCTCTGTCGGTAACTAAACGTTTTTTTATTGTTTATTTAAAAACGGATGAAAAATCAGCAAAACCCAAGATCGCATGCACTAGATAACAGCATTTTTCATTTCCATACAAAGTTTTAAGTTGATAGGTGAACGGCAACTTAAAAAATTCTTGCTTCGGCCATTTTTTTTTGTTTTGGTGCAAGAATTTTTAAAGTTGTCATTTACGTATCAACTCCAAACTTTGTACAGTAATAAATAGTGTTGTTATCTAGTGCAAGCGATCTTGGGTTTTGCCGATCTTGCATCCGTTTTTAAATAAACAACAAAAAAATGGTTAATTACCGACACAGGCTGATGGCACGAAATTTTAATTTGAAATCTACTCTTCCATAACTTTAAAGTTGACGTATTATCGATGATATACTTATGTGAGAAATCAAAACAATAGAAAAATTTTTCGAAATCATCGGAATTATAGTGCTACATGATTAAACCTTACTAAAAACATAGCAATGGAATGCTTATACTTTTGTTGATGAAAAACTTGAGTCTAACTTGACGAACGCGCTAATAGAACTAATAGCTTGTGGTTATTTACACAGAATAAATATAAATTCACCTATGGCAAATCCGTGTTTATAAACTGTTAATAGTTTGAGTGACTTTAAAATTAAAGGGATAATTTTTTCGTTTACTACAGCTCTATAGCATAAAGATTTTCATCTCAAAGTTGGCATGTAATAAATTTTCATATGATTTTTTGGAATACATATATCAAATTTGTATTGTAGTCTTGAGAAATGTAATTTTTTTTAGTATGAACAGATTTGTTCAATTCAAAGACAATGTCCATGCGACTCTTGATAATTATTTTTGAGACATGTATTAACAGAGTAAAAATGTTGCAGAATCAAAATTTAATTAAACTTGTAGTACAATGTTACCTTCAACTGACGAATACGTTTAAGCTACCATCCCACAAGTGATACCATGCTGGTAATAGTAGTCGAAACAAGATCCTGAAAATATTAGCTGTGGAGCTGCGAAAATTTTTCCAGATTAAAGATAAAAGCTTGGCCTAATCATATCTTAATAATATGCTGCTTGTTACATTCTCTGTTATATTAAAATGTAATGAAGATGTAGATAATAATTTAGGCCGATGCAATTGTGATGAAAAGAATGTAAGATGCATAGTTAGAAAAAAAATGAAAGACTCAATTTGTGTGATGAATATCAAGTGAAAGACACAATCTTAGGCAACGCAATTTTCATGATTAGAGTGCGTGCTGGGAGAAATGAGCGTTTACATATTGGAAATTTCATAGGTTGAAAATGTCTAGAAATATCCAATTATGAACACATGTAGACTTCATCAAACCAGCACGAACATACATGAATTACTCTGGCACGTTAATAGATTAACTATTAGTGGATATAGTGCTCTGGTACGAATGTCGATTTTTCCAAAAAACGCAGGTATAGCAAAAAAATTGTATATATCTTGATGATAGAAATGTACACTTGATGTATATTATAATAAGTGGCTTCTTTGAGATTTTAGTGTTGTTATTTGTTACATGAAAAAAATTTGTTGAATTGTATAAGATATTAAATCTAGCGGACAAATTGTGTTATCCATACTGAGCATATTGTATATAATTAAATTGTTTAATTGTGATATAATGTTGCGTATAAATTATTGTGAACATAATATATACATATATATTTTTTAAATAAATTATTTCTAAGCGAAATGCTAAATATTTATTAACCAATATTTGTATGCCAATTTCAGTGACAAATAAATACTAAGTAATTATTATCATCATTATTATCATTACTATTATTATTATTATCATACATTTATATAGCATTCAATTTTATTACAATAGTTGGACAAAAATAAGACAGTCATACATGTCACTGATGTTTATGGTTAGAATGATTTTTTTAAAACAATCATAATTCTTAATCGTCAAAAATTAACGCAAATAGATTATAATTAAAGATTATACAGAGTCATTGAGCTGAAAATAATGGTATTAAAAAAAAAAATAAGTGTAGTGCATAAAATGGTTAAGCAATTTATTGTGCGTATACTTAGTATGTAACTAGTGGGAGAAAAAATGACTTTTCCTTCTAATAGGTGTCATTTGGTATCCTGAATCGAAGATGGCAAACATCTGGAAAATTAAATCGTACACGCCTCCTAAAGTGCATGTATACAATTTTTCCATCTCAACCAAAAATAATACGTTTTTCTCTTGATCTCAGGGATTAGAAAGTACCATAACCTCTTACGTAGCTGTCACATTTATTACTCAGTAGAATGCCGTATGTAGAAGAAGAAGATAACATGTTAAGGAACATTAAGTACTTTTTGTGAAAAGTAAATACAATGCTTTAAAAAGAATACTTTATTTTCACCTCTGAAAATAGAGGAAGAATGTGGTACTTTTGGCGGAGTATGGAAATAAAATAAAACGATGAATGTAAATAAATGGATTATAATTTATATAAAATATTTTATGTACTATAATAATAAGTCATTTACTTCGAGATAGATGACATCAATTGTAAAATATTTATGGTACTGTTATACATTAATGATAATATTTGTTGCAAAATTATTTCTAAATAACGCCAATCGATGTTAAGTCAAAGGGAAACAAAGACAGTACCACTGTATAATTTTAATAGACAATTTACAAAAAAATAATGTATACTTGCTTGAAATGTATGTGTAAGAAGTAGATTTATGTCATGTTTATGCCAGTTATGTTCTTATACAAATGATGAGATTTTTTAAATAAATAACCATTGTTTACCATTATTACAAATTATTTTATTTCTGGTACCTTCATAATGATGAGATTTTTTATTAGTATAAAAAGTATATCACTATATCATAGTTAAAGTATTACAATCATTGAAAAGCACCTACCCACATATAACTCACTAGATTATGTAAATAAAAGGATTTGACTGGCGACCAAGCACTTCTTAACTTCTTCACCCTGACCCATGGAAAAAAAAAAACATTTCTCCGTTTTTTTTCATTTCATATATTTAAAATTACTGTCACCCTACTTGACCCTCTGAACCATCGCATAGACTCTCTTGGCTTCTTTGAACTCCTGTAGCTTCCTATCTAATCATTATAATTTAAAATTAAGTGGGTTACAGAAATATTGAAATACAGAGTTTAAGAGATTCATACTGAAACAGAGACTTTCACAAGTAATGGATACAGGAACATTTTTTGAAATAGGTGGTAACAGAAACTTAAGAATTGTAGGCTCAAAAAAAGAAATAAACTGTTGTAAAATAAGAGTCATAAAATTGACAAAGAAACAGAATAAAGAGTAGTGAAAGACTCAACGACAAAGAGATAAAGTGACAGAGACTATTATTCCATGGTCCAGAGACAGACATCCCAATTATCACGAGTTTATAAATTCCGATAAATATTTTACGGATACCGATAAAAATTTTATGTGGTATCTGCACCAGGAATTCACAATAGAATACTATGAAGCGACAAATTCTATCAATGTATATAATTTCATTATTATTCGTAGACTAATAATTCTATGATGTTTTATGAGATAATTCAGTTTATGGTGTTTTATAAGGAGAAATCGATAGTAAAATTTGCTTAGAATAATATGTATTTTAATAAGGGAATTTTTCTATCAATTTTTTCTTATAAAGCACCATAAACTAACTTACCTCATAAAAGATCATAGAATGATTAGTCTACGAATAAGAATAAAATTATATACACTGATAAAATTTGTCACTTTACAGTATTCTATTGTAAATTCTTAGTGCAGATAGCACATAAAATTTTTATCGGTATCCTTGAAATATTTATCGGAATTTATAAACCTGTGACAATTGGGATATCAAGACAGATATGCAAAATAAAATCGTAAGGAATAAATGGTACGTCTATTCAACACAAGAACAAGAATTTCAAAAAAGGATAAGATAATATGAAAAAATGCAAGACATAAAATACTAGACGAAGCGTTGACTAACGAAAAATAATTAAAATGATGAAAATAATGACATTTAAATATATCAAAAATAGAATGCCTGATACATAGGTGGATATCGATTAGGGCACTTGATTAAAATCACAAGTAAAAGTAATCAATACATGGATTAAGTGTCCCAATCCAGAGATGAAAGAAAGTAAGAGATGGAAAAATAAAAAATAGCATCGAAAAAAACAACCTTATTACTATAAGTATGGAAAAATGAAAGAAAATGAAACAAAATGTTTAAGGGGGTAGTATCGCAATGTATACCACATGCGATTCCGAAATACATTATGTGTTCCGAAACAGACAAGTGAAAATAGATGTGGCAAGTTGCCCCTGGCAACGTCGCATGAGGTGAAAACCCTCTATGCATCTATATCTATAAGTAAATACGTTCGGAGGTTATGCTGTGTGTAAATATTAAGTAGGTGGTGAAATCTCCGTAAAAATGTTTGAACGTTTTCGTTTACCAAGTGGGAGACTCGTCAAAAAAAGTGTCAAAGAGAAAAGAATGAAGGCATGATCGCAGGTATGACAGAAGCTCGAAAAAAAAGCAAATTAATGATTAAATAACAATATAACATAAATCACGGGCTTTTCAACCCGGTAACCCGGGGAACAGCGAGTAAATAATATAATGTTTAAATAGATTAATGATTATATAACGACATAACATAAATCCCAAGCTTTCTAACCCGGAACCCCGGTAATCAAGTACCCGATATACGTTTTTTTTACCTTGACATTAGGAACATTGTTTTTAGAATTTAAGTCTTCGTCATTTTAATATTTCATCTTCACTAGTTTATCTCTTGGTCTCTGTCGTTGTGCCTTTCTCTAAAGATAGCGAAGAGTTATTATATTAATAAGACTTAACGCCCTGATCGTATCTAACTGTGTCTTTAAGTCTCCATTTTTCTACATTTTGGTATCTTTACCTCAGTCACCATGCCTTGATCTTTGAGCAATTAAGTTCTTACTTTGCAAATCTGTATTTTCATGACTATTATATATTATTTCCATATCTCTATCTCGTTATCTTTATTTATGTGCTTTCGTTTTAACTTTTACTCGTCCGCTTTCCGAAATCTCTGACACTGTTTTTTTCTCTGAATGTATTTTTTGTGACTCCGTTTTCGATGGACTTTATAATTATACTCCAGTCCGTCTTGTTGTAGTTACGATTCATTTTTATTGCCCTATCCATGCAAAATTTCCTTATACTCTGTATCACTTAATTTGTTTCCGAGTCTTCATCTGTGGTTATTTATATTCCATCAGTGGATCTCTGTTTCTTAATACGGCTTATAACCTCGACTGTTTGTATCTATTTTCCTTTTTTAGATCCTTTAATAAAAATATCAAATTTTCATACCCTTAAAGCATGCCTTAATTTTTTAAATCTATGTATGCCTTTGAAACAAAACTACGCCATTTTACAACTCTCTTTTGGTTACTGTATCTCACTTTTGGAGAAGAAAATGCAGTGATACAGATGCAAACAGTGAGCATGGACATAGTTAGAGATACCCAAAGACGGTGATTAAGACATCGAGATTTAGTGACAAAGGTAAAGAAATATAGATATTCACAATCAGTCGATAAGACATAGAGTACTTATTTAGGGACTAACAATAAGAATAAGAGCTATAAGAATACAGACAAAACATATAACTTGCATTAAATACAAAAATATATAATTCCAAAAAGAATAAACACATATCGATACACAAACAAGCACAATAATTTGTAGATGCAGCAATAAGAAAGAAGTCAAAATAAAAAGGAGAAGATGATACTAAAAAATGGCTTGGGCTACTATTAATTAAGAAAAAATTAAAGCAAATCAAGTAAAAGGGCAAAGAACGGTAATACAAAACAAAGTAGGTACAAAGACATAAAAACATATATCGTAACAACGAAAGAGAACAAGATGTATATAATGCACCAACTCATCACTATTAGAGCGAATATTGGTTGTAAATAGAGAGACTCAAAAATATAAAGACAAAGTAAGAACCAAGATTAAAAATACTTAAGGCATGGTACATAAACACGAATGCGAAAATGTCAAAATGAGATAGAGATAATTTAACCTTTGCTAGCCACCTCTTTCTTTAGCAAAAAAATTTCCCGAGGGGCTCAACTTCTTTGTTATCTCTTAATGAACCAAAGTCACGAGGCGATATAACGCTAATGAGCTTCTACAAAATTCTCATTGCTAACAAAAGATCCATTGATTAGCTAAATATTTTAATCAGTAATTTATGATGAATGACTGATCGTACTAGATCAATTAATTTTTTCGGATACAAAAAAATCACTATTTAATTTTTCCTTCGGACCTATTATTCATTGCAGATGCATCTCGCTCGTGCTCACTTTGGAAAAACAAATGCTTTCAACTTGAGCTAAAAAAAAAATTATAATCAACGTAAACCAAGTGATCCAAAAGTACTCCGCTCCCTGGAATTTATCAATTTCATGTTTTCTTCCAGCAAAGCCAAGAACTACGTTTCCAAAAGTCAGCTCGCGCGCTCAGCGTAACACCTCGAATTTAATCCATGCGCGCACGAAGTTGTTAAGGACCGAACAAGTTTCACGAGTCACGTTGAACTTTGCGAACTCGCGGGTTGAGCAAAGATCCCGTTTGCCCGAAATGTTCTTATCTCCGGATAAAAGGGCTCCGTAGGGCTCGGCTGGGACCAAAATTACACTCCGCTCCGCGCTCGCGAGTGTGTTTGTTCCGCTTTCCCAGACGTTATTCTGATTAACGACCAGATTACTCGGGCAACACTTAAATTCCTTCCCCGAGCCGTGTACGCGGCGGACGTACATCACCGAAGTAATCACGTTGCCCGGCCATTAGGCGTTCGCTTCAAATCATCTTTCCTCGCGCGCGGAGCGTATTGCGCACACACGTAATAGAGAACCCCGAATAAATCCCCCCCGCCCCGCGATCGTCGCATCGAATGCCCTGGCGGTACGAATGCTCAAAACATCCGTTCATCCCGACTCTATGACGGCTAAGATGCACGTGCGCGAGTGTGCACGCTCATGCGTCGCCACGCGCGCAACCCCGAAAGACTTTCAATAAAGCACACGCGGCGAGCGTGCGAGCGCGCAGTCTCAAATAATATCTCAGATCGCGTGCGCGATGCGTCTACGTCCGGAGCCATGAGGACAATTTATTTTTCACGGGCCCGCGATAACGGGCGCTCGGCGATCGTTAAACGCCCCGTAAAGCCGGACGCTTCGGAGGGAGCACACGCCGGCGCGATCATTACGGTGATGAACGTGTCCCGGGGACGCCTCGGCTGAGAAATTGCGAGGAGTGCCCGAGATTTGTTGGCTCTTCTCCGGCTTTTTCTTTTTCTCCCGCTGTCGTCGCGGCTTATTACACTCGTGTCCTCCCCGAACGTTGTCCCACACCGTCAGTTGTTTTTCTCTTCGACTTTCACTCCCGATTGATTTCCATAATACGTACGATATTAATCGTGCGCACGGTTGAGCTTCAAACGAGCTTTCATTTTTTTATTTTTTACCGCTGGAATGGATACCGGAAAGAAAATAAAGACAAAAAAAGAAACATTCTTCGAACTATTCGCCTCCAACGCTGAGCGCAGTTTTACGGGAATTCATAGCCCAGCGGCTTCTTCTCGGACGCCGGGCCGTCACTCTTTTCTCAACGTCAAATCGATCCGCCGGCTCGACGCCGGCCTCAGCCTCGCAGGCGCCTTCCGGTCCATCGAGCTTCTGCGACGACGCCTCTGTACTTATACATCAACAACCCCATGGGTTCCACTTTCGCGATGTCACGATGTTTGGCGTCACTGAGGGGCCGACCAGTCGCTGGCCCCACCCCGTATACCCTCGAATCAATGTCTTCTGAGCTTATGTTCTGATTTTATTTTTTCATTATTAAGCCGGTATGCAATTTTACACGGTTATAAATAAATGAATTCACGCGAGAAGGGGGGTAATACGTTGTGAGTCATGATAATTTGGAGATTAACTTGAAAACGCATCGTTGAGGCTGCGAAGTTTGCAAACACGCTTGTAAATTATGATGGGAAGCACTTTTGAAATATTTTAATTTTTTGAAATCATCAAA
>JAPYYV010001029.1:0-26530 GCA_030522625.1 Copidosoma aretas
CCAAAATTTGTTATTAAGTTCATGCTTTCAGCAGCAGACAATTTTAATACATTATTTTGTTTGATGTAATCACTAACGAATTTGTTAGGTTTATTGGCTCTATCAAGTTGATTGAATTTTAACTTGGCTATTCTACAATTAAGTTCTTTCAGTGTTAATACTACATCAATGTAAACTAGTTGGTGTATTATACTATACAATCAAACAGCAAAGCAGCAGCAGCACTAAGTCTATATAAATTATACAGGGTGTTAAAAAACAACCACATTGTACGTTAACACTAGATACACGAGTTAATTTTGAGATAAAAATCAACAATAAATTTTTTCGCTAAACAGCAACTATGAAGAGATAATAACCAATTAAGTGGACCAATCAGCGCGAAGTATAGGAGACGATAGCGGCGGCGGCGTCAGGAGAGTAGCGGCGCGGCGGCGCGGCAGCGCGGGGCACGCCAGGCTGCTGCTCTTCCCTCCCCTTCGAGAGCACACTTCTACTCACAATGTTCTAGTGAACAGAAATGCCAGTATTTTATTAAAACATGACATTGGAACAATTTTGCTTAATCCTAACATAAGATACAAAATTCAACTACAGCCACGTCAAGGCGCGAGCCATTCTTACGTGTTTTTTTTATTTCAAACTCAACAGATCAACTAAAAATGCGTTTGCGCTGAAGCGCCGAACTCTTTCAATGATTGTATTTTTCGTAATAGAAGATAAAAATTTAACTACAGCCGCGTGAAGGCGCAAGCCATTTTTACGTGTTTTTTTCATTTTAAACTCCACAGATCAACTTAAAATGCGTTCGCGCTGAAGCGCCAAACTCTTTCAATGATTTTATTTTATCAGCGCCTAAAAAAGAAACAATACGTACTAGCGCAAAAAAGCGCGAGCTGTTTTCATGCGTATTTTTTATTTTAAACTCCACAGATCAACTAATAATGCGTTCGCGTTGAAGCGCCGAACTCTTTCAATTATTGTATTTTTCCTAATAGAAGATAAAAAATTAAACTACAGCCGCGCGAAGGCGAACGCATTATGTTGATCTGTGGAGTTTAAAATAAAAAAAAATAGTAAGAAAAGCTCGCGCCTTCGCGCGGCAGTAGTTTCATTTTTTATCTTTGATCAAGAAAAATACAATCATTGAAAGAGTTCGGCGCTTTAACGCGAATGCATTATTAGTTGATCTGTGGAGTTTAAAAATAAAAATAATTGTAAGAATAGCTCGCGCCCTCGCGTGGCTGTAGTTTAATTTTGTATCTTCTATTAGGAAAAATACAATCACTGAAAGAGTTCGGCGCTTCAGCGCGAACGCATTTTAAGTTGATCTGTGGAGTTTAAAATAAAAAAAACACGTAAGAATGGCTCGCGCCTTCACGCGGCTGTAGTTTGATTTTTTATCTTATGTTAGGATGAAGCAAAATTGTTCCAATATCATGTTTTAATAAAATATTGGCATTTCTGTGCACTAGAACATTGTGAGTAGAAGCGTGCTCTTGAGGGGGAGGGGAGAGCAGCAGCCTGGCGTGCCCCGCGCCGCCGCACCGCTACTCTCCTGACGCTGCCGCCGCTATCGTCTCTTATACTCCGCGCTGATTGGTCCACTTAATTGTTAATTGTCTCTTCATAGTTGCTGTTTAGCCAAAAAAATTTATTGATGATTTTCGTCTTAAAATTAACTCATTTATCTAGTGTTAACATACAGTGCGGTTGTTTTTTAACACCCTGTATACACAAACTGCTGATGTCGCTTGTTTGTGACGTATTTTTACAAACTTGGATCGTGCACACGCAAAAGCCAAGGGGCGTATTCTCCCATAACATGAGTAGTGCGTGTCCCTTCATGAGTGATTTTATCCCCTACACTGAGACGCGTACATCCTGAGTCTTATGTTTTACAATAACACTGTACCTTTTGTACAGAGGGCGCCCTAGTGTCTTTCCCGTGTAAGGGTAATTAAAAAAATGTGGTGTGGTAGAATATATATGTAGGTATATATCATGTAAGGTGGCTGTGGTGGTTCTCCATGAATGTAAACAAGATTTAAATACAATAAGTTGAAAAAAAAACCACATTGATTCTTGTTGAGGCCGTGAGGTTGCACGTGGGGCGGTATGTGGGGGTACCTACAAAATGTGGGGCGGCGTGGAACAGCGCGGGGTATATGAAGGTATATAGAATGTGGGGCGGCTGTAGGTACATGTAGGTATACAAACTGTAGGGCAGCTGTGGGCGGTGTTTCGTGAAAATACACAAATTTAAATTAGTGGAGAAAATAAAGAAAAACCACCGTAATTTATGGGGCGGCCCCTCAATAAATGTTGGGCGACTGCGGGACGGCACGGGTCGGCGCAGAGCAGGATTTTGTTTTTTTTAAATTTAAAATTATAAGATAAATTCGAACAATATCCCCTTAATTTGTGGGGCTACTGCGGGACGGTCGCGGGTCGGCGCGGGATGGCGCGAGGTGAAAAAACCTCCCCGCCCCACCTTGCGCATATATATATGTATATACAGAATGATATATTTCTTTGAAAAATATCCAACAATTTATCAGCAAATATGTAAGTATACAATAATTACTGAATTAAAGTAAATAATAAAATAAGAAATGTACAAACAAAATTCAGATAAAATAGTATTTATTTAGGTTGACCCTAGAAGTACAAAGTATAGATACAATTAAAATAAATCTATATTTTAAAGTAAAGTAATGTATAAAAAGAAAAAAAACTTTTTTTAATATTGTAGGAATAACTACAGAGTATGTTTGGCACTGTTTAGAGTACTTTGGCTCTTTTCTTGATCCGCATTTTCACTAATCGTAACTATAATTAAACACTCGTATGTATTTGTATGATCATAATTTAATTTAAAAAATAAAATTATCGGCTTATGATAACCGAAATAGTCGACAGGTATTGTCGATGTAATGTTATCTAAAAATCTCGCAAAAACTGCATAAATAGTTGTCCCTAACCGTGTTGTAGAAATATGTGGATCTGTAATCATTAGAAATTGAAATAGATAAAAAAAAAATTGTAATAATTGCTGTAATTTGCGGTGAAATATAAATCGGAATAAACAATATTTGCTGTCCATTATTCAGAGGTATTTGTAAAGAACATAATTCTCCAATTTTTGAAATATCTGTGAACAAATGTTGTAATATCTGTCTGCTACCATGTATAGCTGTATATCTGATACTGTACTACATTTATCTGTGTTGTTACAATAAATAGCAACCCCTACCGAAGTACAAGTTTGCCTTTGAAAGTGTGATGTGTAACTGAAATTCAGAAGATAAATAGTTTTATCATTTCTCATTTTTGTTTCTGATAACAATGAAACATTACAGTTTGTAGAAATAGAATTTGGAACAGGATGGTTCCTATATCCGATAATTTTCGGTTCTTTCCTTTCAACGTACTCCACTTTGCTGTTTATATAATATTTAGACACGAACTGCGCTAAAGTAACGTGATCAAGGTAATCCGGCCTTTTTTGGTACTTATCGAACCAATTATCTTTCTGAATGTCGTATGATCCATCTTCCAATTTTTCTAACTCTTGCATAGTGTTTTTAATTCGTTGGCGCTCGTCAGGAGGTACAGTTGAAATATATTCAACTGCAGTTGAGGACTTCGACATTGGTTCACGAAGTAAGAACCAAGCCGTATCAAACACAAGTACCAATGGAATATCAAAATCTGGAGGAGTATCCACAATATTAATAATTTGCCTTTGCAAATCGCTTATATCTCTAGCAGTCTTGTTGACGTATTCGACAACGTACTGTGCACAAGAATAGTCTCCAGTTATAATTTAAAAGTCCATATTTGATTAAAGAATATGGAAAACAAATGGATTGAAGGCATTGTGCCATATATCTGATGGTAAACATTTAACAGAAACCCTTGGTCTAGTTATACCTGCTCTAATAATCTGTCGGTGGTATTTATAAGAAGTAACATTATATTGGGAATAAAAGTCATCAAAATCTACGTAAAAATCCGAATTTTCCAAGTTGTGTCTGCCGTCTATGCATCGTTGTTTTAGAGAAATGAAATCTTCTTCATGGTTTTTCATTGGTGTAAGTACCATCGACGAACGTGATGGCATAAAAGGAGCCTTAGACCTGCACTTTTTTCTTTGTTTAATATTTTTCTAACATGCAAAACTATGCTTGTGTGTATTAAGCTTGATATTCCCCAATGCTTCTGACTCCAATGACGATATTAAAGTATCGGTCATCTCAATTGCTTTGTCGTAGTTATCTTGGAACACATCACTAGGAGCATTTTCAAGCCATAAAAGAATATGTGCATAAGGGCTACCTCTTTGCTGAAATCCAATGCGTTTAAAGTAATTAATAACCTTTTAATTTCCGAAAGCTAATTTTTTTTAGCCATTAATACTTTAAGTAATACATTAACCAATTTATAAAACAAATTGCACATGTAACGGGATCATCATTATTAAGATTCATTTTTTTTTTATGTAATGCAATTTATCAATGTCTTTTTCAGATATTTCTTCATTATTATGTTTTAACTTGTATAAAATCTGTATTAATGTAGTCCATTTTATTTCATTCGCACTAAGCTTTATAAAAGCTGTTGGCCTACCGAGTTGTCGAATCATCGCAAAGATATCTCTTTTTCTCGGTGCCCAGTACCAGGCAGAATTTGGTATCGATTTTAAGAAGGCGAGATCAGATTCAATGCAACTGTTAACATATTCTTCTTGCATGATTGTTTCTTTAGTTAATCTAGTAGTAAAACCAACGTGCTTAAATGCAATGCTAAGGCATTCACTGACTCGAATTCTCATAATTTTCATGGCAACGTATAAAATATGATACGGAGTTGCTCCTCTGTGATCAGATCTTCTTAACTCACTCGCAGCCTGCATGTCTGGTGTAACTGTAATTTCTTCTCTATACGTTCTGTAATGTCCAAGATCCATTCCCGGAAAAGAGAGTTCTTCTGCGCATGTATCGGACAATAAACTAATAGGTGTTTCATTTTCCCCTGGTGCTATACAAAGATATTTATTTTCATCCCACAGCATTGTATTTTGTTGTGCTCAAATACTGTCTTCGACGGGAATGTCTTCAACAGCATCGTTTATGTCGATATTACTGTCTGTTTCAGCAAAAAATAATTTGTCAATTGAAATCTCTTCTTGCCTATACATTAGTATATGTACAAAATATCTTAACCACTCTTTAACATTTTTTGTATTTATAAAGCCTTTAATGTAACTTGTTTTATGAATCAATTTCTTTTTTATGTGGATATAAATGGATTACTCTTTTTCGATAGTACGCGGTAGTAATTTAACCGTAGTCTCAACTTCAACGGAAACATTAATTATTTATCTGTAGATAACGTACTACCCATTAACGTGCCTGAGTCTTTTCATTTGCATGAATGGCAGTCTTGGGGAAACTAGTCGTTTGGTCATAACATCTAATTGTGGCAAGTGACTTAGAAACTCCGGATATCTAAGTCCATTCTAGGTTGATAAAGTTGGTATACTATTTTTATTAATCGCAACTGCACACGTATTGCATATATAAATAATAGAGTCGTCACTGTACTTGTGTAACATCGTAAGGAAATATTAGAATGTTATGTACATGATTTTTTTCCAAGTATCAACTTATTTAAAATGATGCCAGTTACCTTTACAATTAGTCGTAATATATTTGTATGACTTTCTTTTGGCACTTTTAAATAATGTTTGAACCATAGTCAATTGCGTATCGTACAGGGATATCCAAAGGATAAACAAAAAAAATCTTTGCAAAATTGTTCATAAGCTTTAATGTGTTCATAGTATTTACAATATTTTTGCATTAAGTTCTCTCTGCTTTGATATACACTTTTACAAAGTTTATTGTAAATGAGCCTGTATGTCCAACTAAACACTGAAAAATGTATTGAAGATCTCGGACCGTGTCGCTGATCTGATAAATCCAAATTTATGAAAATGTAATAAATAACGAGGGTATGTATACACCGGTGCAACACACTAATATCGTGCACCACA
Source organism: Copidosoma aretas (assembly GCA_030522625.1). Lineage (NCBI taxonomy): Eukaryota > Metazoa > Arthropoda > Insecta > Hymenoptera > Encyrtidae > Copidosoma > Copidosoma aretas. Next base: position 6,062 of record JAPYYV010001029.1, read on the forward strand.
ACGCAAGTTTGCATTAGAAACAATTCCAATGATAATCTGTCACGAGATAGTCACAGAGTTAAGGACAAAACCACCGAAGTGTGCCTTTAAGCTGCGTATATTATATAGTACATACGCTGCATAAAACTCTGTGGCGAAATTTTGGCAGGCTAGTCTTTCTGTAAGTATATATATGTATATATATAGTAGTAGAACTTCGCCCCCCGCGCACTTTGTGCGCCACCCCCCCCTCCATTTTTTATATTTATAAAATGAATCGTACTAATAATTATCATATAAATTCATACCATTTCTTATTAGATCAGCTATTATCGCTTATTTATTGTAAAATCTTAAAATATATTTATTCTTTAATTACAAAAACAATAGTTAAAGATATATAAATTTTTTTCAACTATATATAATTCATGTGTTTTTTAGGTAAAATATATTATGAAAATATTTATAAAAAAAAACGATTAATTCAAAAATTAATAGAACAGTTAAGAAACGATTGCTTGGATAAGGACTTCAGACACAAGCACAGACGTGTTATACTTTGATTCCAGATAACAAATAATCGAATACAACTTAGCATATATTACCGAGTGCATTTATATAAAACACATACTGACTATTTTTTCAGGTCAACTTACTAGCTCGTGTTATAAAAAAATTACCAATCACTTTAAGTACTCATAGAACAACTATAGAAGCTATAACGAACATACTAAGAATAATCGGACTTGCGAATAAATTTTATGCCATCTATATTGCATTAATATAAAATTATCTAGATACTTAGATTAGTAGGATAATTCCGGCGATATAATTAAATTATGCTTATGACATTTTTGGCGCACTATTGACACATTTTATACAATTACGCCCATTCTTTCGAAAAAGGTTCTATAATTTCTAGTGATATTATGACTGTTTATGAGCCAAGGCGACTCCATGAAAAATTTTGACATCAAAAATTCAAATATTTTGAAATTTTAAACAAAATTCTCTTACACAAATGAATGGTAAAAATGTTTTAAATTAAATTCAAAAAATTTATCACAGACTTGAAATGGGTAACATGAAAGTAATGTATTATTTTTTTACAGTCATACTTATTAAATTATTTTAACTCTCATAGTTATTGTAATTTTAATTTATAAAATAATGTATTAAATATATAAACAGTTAATAATTAAACTTTACAGAAATCTCACTTGTATTAAAGTTATTAGTATCAAGAGAACAATTTAATAAAAATAACTAAAGAATTATTAAAAAAACTGAAATAGCCTGATTAATATTCATTTGAAAAATTAGTCTTTTTAATTATGTTTAAAATTCTTAACGTAAACGTTATGAATAAAATCCATCAGAAGCTCTTTTTGGTGTTTCTACTGAAATTAAATACTTTTTTCTACCTCTGCAACCCTGGTACACCCTCGGTAGGAAAAATATGATTTGCCACTCATATGCATCTGACAAGGGCTGTTCCTTTGCCAAACGGCGCTTGCAATGAACATTTGTGGCGAAAACTACTATTAATAGCCTGTTGAATTAATTAGCGTTTTTGCTGTATTGAAAACAATTACACATAAAGAGTTAATACACTGAAAAAAAACAGGTAGGGTTAGCTCGGCTGTGCCGCTGTTCTTGCTTGGCTGCCCCAAGCAAATATGACAGTCACACACCAAAGCAATTACGTTTGCCTGGTACTGCCAAGCAGGGTCTGCTTGGCTCGCAAGTGAGGATAGCTTAATAGGGGCTGCTTGGGTCCGTCAAACAAGAACGGCGGCACAGCCGAGCGAATTCTACCTGTTTTTTTTCAATGTACTTCAAATATCATGTTTACTTTTAATGAATATTTTTACAGCTCATTTAATAATATCCGATCATGATTAATTTCTGTTTAATATAAAATTCAAACAAATACTCTCTTACATAACCATTGCTTTCCGTGCAGACGCCGCTTATAGTATACTCTGTTTTACTCTAAGATTACGCAAGAGTGTTAATCTTTTAGTAAAGAACACAATCTTAGATAGACTAGATCATTTTAGAACAAACTGATTATTGAGCAATTAGCAACGACACGGGTTGAATCAGATCACTAATTATAACTAAGAATTTCGTACGACTAAGAGCATGGCGACTTATGTTCTTCTAATCAGCTGTTCATACTCATTGTCATGGCTCACATACGATGATATAGACAACATGGTGTGCTACTACATGGACAACAACCAATCACCTTTTTGTCCTGCTTTTTTCATTATTGAACATACAAGCAAACAGCTAAGCCCATTTATTAACATTGCAAACCAGAATCTTAAACACGCCACACATAACAACTGATTTGATATTGCGAAAAACATTATAGGCCTGTCATTTGCTAATACAATAGCTGCTTTGAAAGACTCCTTTTATTTTTAATATACCGTACAAAATTTCAACCCAACCAGCAGTATGTAAAGGTTTTTTGAGCTTCCCTTATTTCCTGTGTTTACTTGAAGAGTCATAGTTTCTTGTAGTACATGGCGAGAAGAGTTTTATCTTTTTCTAATATATGACGTGAGAGGGGAGTCACTCACACTCGTAGTAGAATCTCGGTGTATACTTCCTTGTATAGCCCTTTTAAAAGTGTAAGTCTCCCCCACTGTCTGCTCTATTCGTCAACCAGAGCTTTCTGGCCTGGTAAACTGCCTATACTTTTCCTATTCCTCGCTCGGCCGCGATCCAGCACCAGGGCGACGACGTGGACTCTTAGCCATTTCTTCAAGGCATCCTTTCAGCTGATAACTTTCTCGCCTCGTCCGAGTGTACAAGCAGCTTTGCTTATTAAGTGAACAGGTTCCGTTGTTGCAATAGTTATTTCATCATTTATTCTTTTATTGATTGCACTAGGCACAGTTACAGCCTTTTCTCAAAATTCAATTCGAATTCAGTAGCACTATCAATTGTTATTATTCGCATTTTTTTATTGTTCACGCACCACGCGCCTTTCCTCGAGCGTTTTTTATCTTCAAAAATATTTTGTTTGTTATTTAATTTATCCAAATAAACCAGAGTTATATTTGACATGTGATGGCTCTTTTATTTACCACCAAAGAAAGACAATCAAAGTAACTTCAAGATTATAAAATAACAAACGTTGAACATCCTTTCATTATGATTTTTGGATATTTCGGGAGATAAAATTCATTTCCACGATATTAATTCTTAACAATATATACGTAAGCTCTTGGCTCGTTTTGTCCTTCAATATAATTCGAGCGAGCCTAGTAGATGTTAACATCCTGTAATAACATTTTGGAGCTTTTGCGATCATTGTTAATTTCTCTCATTTGCTTTTTCTGAGCACTATAAACTATAGCTGATTGTTCGTTTCGTTGTTTTTAATTCTTGAAAAAAAAGTACAACCAAAGTTTTATTTTCTACATATATTCGGTATAATATTATACTCTACTCATTCTTTAATATTTTTTCATTTCTTATGACGAGAGCGATAGTGTACATTAACACGAATAATAGTGAAAATTAATCGTATTTTTTTCTTTGTCATCTTTATTTACCCTTGCCTTTACATACATTGTACTTTTTACAGTGCATTAGGATTTATTACACAATGTTTCGTTCAAAAATAAACAAATTAATTTGTATAAAGTATCAAATTTTAATTCCTCTAAAATAAAAAAGGATGACTTCACCATTTTAAAAATTGAAAAAACGACTGCTTGGGCTAGGACTTCAGACACATACACAGACGTGTTATATTGTGATTTCGGATAAAAATTAATCAAATTTAACTTAGCATATATTACCGAGTGCATTTATATAGAACGCATACCGACCATTTTTTCAGGTGAGCTCACTCACTTTTGTTTTAAAAAAATTACCAATCACTTTAAGTACTCACAGAACAACTATAGAACCAATAACGAGCATACTTCAAATAATCGAACGTACTAATTAATTTTATCCCATCTATATTGGATTAATATAAAATTGTTGTAATTACTTATATCATTAGTTTAATTCCTTCGATTAAATTCATTCATACTCATGAAATTTTTTGCGCACTATTCACTCATTTATTACAATTGCCACCATTCTATTGGAAAAGCTTCTATAAATAATTGATTGTAATAATTTGTAAATGAAATTCAAAAAATTTATCACAGACTTGAAATATGGAATATGATATTTATTTATTTATTTTTACAGGTAAACTTATTAAATTATTCTAATACTAATATATAATTTAATTTTAATTTATACAATAATGTATAAAGATATACTTTAAACTATTCTTTTTTTTAAAGTTATTAGCATTAATACCATATACAAATTAGCAGGTAAAAATCTTTTATGGACTTAGAAACAGTTAGAAACATCACATACGATACTTTCAAAGAAACATAATTTCCAATATTTTTAGTAGAACATGGTTATTAAAGAGATATCATTTTCAAAGATGCTTGTAACGCTATGCTACCTTTTCAACTTCGCAATTTTTTTCATAGTTTATTATTTCTCAAAAATTTTTAGGCAACATTATCCATAATAAATACAAGAAAATCTTCGTAGAAAATTTCAAAGATTACGAAAATAAGTCTTTCTACATTTGAACGGAATTTTTATGTCTGAAAACATGTCTTGTAAAGTATTAACTTGCCAGAACTTACATAATGGATAAAAATAAGTTTCGATAGTGACAAACACGGAATTATATTTTGTAAACATAACTCTATATAATTCTAAACAAACTTCTATACATTTTTTTAGAACGAAGCAATGATCAAGATCTGATTTTCCTAGAAATAATAAAATTAAAAAAAAAAAACATTTTCTATCGATGGGCCGTTGGGACCCCTCCGGTCAGATGCACATGAGTGGCGAACGCTGGTTTTCCTACCGAGAGCGTAACAGGGTTGCATTAGTGCCCGAGGTAGAAAAAACAAATTATCATCATGAATGCTCCGTGACAACGTGTCGCGTGACTGTCGATACAAAAGGAAGGTCATTTTTAAATGATAAGTTAATACGCTAATAGTGACATATCGTATCAGATTTGTCATTTCAGGCTGCAGATACACACTACATACAATTCAGCGGCGGTATTTAGGTGGGCCAATCAGAGCAAAGTTTTGATATATATAATATAGTTGTATGGTTTAAGGGCGAGTACAAGCTCCCCCTCGCCCCCCCCCCCCCACCGCTACCTCCCTCAATAAGGTAAATATCGTTTCTCTTTGCAATGATATTTACCCCCAAAAAATTAAGGTTAGCTTCCTCCCGCTCCTCCCAAGCTCCCCCTCAGCTTCCCACCAGGCTCCCCCCTAAACTTTTTTTGTTCCTTCATAAATTTTGACAGCACAATTACTTCCTTAGATATAAACTATTCAGTCACACTTTCTATAAATTTTAGGTTTTAGAGTTTTAAGTAAAGAATAAAGATTAAGTCCGATTCTAATAAGACATTAAAAAAAGTAACTATTAAATCTCACATAATTTAAATAACATCTTCCTATATTTCAAACTTGTATGGTTTCAGGGCGAGTAGTAGCATAAAAATTGTTTCTATTAATCTTCTACCCAACGCATCTGCTCCTAAGCATCTCTATTTTAGTTTTCAATTCAATTATTATGGGATTGAATTTGACAATAATAATGAAGAAAAAACTATCATGTTTTAAAGAGGGTGGAGAGCCAATATTCGTTTGAAAATCATAGAACTATATGATATATTAAATTTGCTCATTTGTATATTTATTTGAATGAGGAATCAGCTCCTGTAAAAATAAGTTATTAAAACTCCAGTATATAATGCAATAAAAATAACACATGTCATTATTATGCTGAAAGGAATTATCGTTTTCTAATTTCATTACATAATTTCAGATGTCTTCTCAAGTGTTCTGCTCTTAATTAACCTTTACCGAAATTTAGACAAATTTTTTTTCAAAGTTTTTTTCATGGCATTTTATATGCCTTTTTATGTAATAATTTACATTGAAAGAACTTTCACATTTTGTACATTAAATTTTTTTTGATATTTTTTAACATTAATTGAACGTGAATAATTTTTTTTTTTTTACATAATAATTTCACATAAATCAGAACGAAAAAAATTTTTTTTATGGATTTTTTATGATTTAATAATGATTCTTCACTTTTTAAATTTCAGTTTACATGTTTGACATTGATTGGTTTTTCATGATGATATTTCTGAATAAAATTATTGGTAAGCGTATTTTTAATAATACAAAAATTAGGAATGTTTCTGTTCAATTCTTATAAAAAAATAATGGATTTTGCATGTTTAAAAAAAAAAAATTGAATCTGTTCCATCTAATCTTTTGTAAGTTGCATTATCAATATTGTAATACTTTACTAACTTCCTGACACATTACTCAAAATTTTTTTGTTAAAAAAACGTGTGTATTCATTATAGTATGTTAACATAGCACTGATTGATGTGGACTCATTAATGTTATTAAAAACTTAAGAACATAAGTCATTTATTTCCACTCTCGAATAATTTTAAAACTTTTCATTTGTCCTTTGCCTATGTGCAATAATAATCACGAAAATTTTTTATCTATTGAACGTATATTAGTTTTTCAGTAAGGAGTATAAAATATTGGCCAAAGATTATAATATTTTATAATTTCTTAAATGATATTAATCCTGTTCCCGTTTTTGGCTACTGAAATAATCTGACGAAAGTCACCACCCAAACTATAAATGCATTTCCGAAAGGTTTTTAATCGTGAGACAAATCTCTTAAAGTTCTATCAACTATTTCTAATGCCTTTTTTGGAATCATAGAAGCTTCATCCTAAAATATTATTTCTACTCTACGAATTTTTTGTTTATCTGATTCAAACTGGAGGAACGAACTCTTTGTAGTACTTAAATCTGAAGAAAGTCTAAAAGTTCTGTAAGTAGTCATTCTCTTCGAAAGTGAAATGGAAGCAATTCCTATCCAAGCCATGGTTCAAATTTTTTTCCAATTGATGAAAAATAGTAAGTTAATGTCTTGCATAAAAATGTTTTTCGTGAGCCACCAGGACCGCCCTGGAGAGATGCATATTTGTGACGAAAACTACTATTGTTTGCGCAACAATCGTTTGAAACGTCATTGCAGATAGCCTTAATAGCATTGCCGATCGTCGACACTCAGCAACGGTATTGTCAAGTCAATATTTTATCTCGAAATGTTTGTAAGCATTAAGTAAAAGGGCCTAATCGATAACAAATTTCCGATGGAGACGCTAGTATCATGAAGGCTGTATTCTGCAAACGAGCCTGCCAGTAAGCCAGCAGAAGACAGTAAAAAAACATGTGAGTCCGGCAAAGACACAATGTCATGCTGTCTCTTTTGCACTCACGTTTTTTCTCACTGTCATCGGCTGGCTTACAAGTAGATTTGGTTGCGTAATTGGGCTGGCGAGAAGAAGTTACGACTGGGACTACTAATGGGGGACAGCAGGGGTGGTATTCCGTAACTTGACAAATTTCTACACCACAGCTCCACACCAGACTACGAAATAATTTTCTACAGAATTCTCCTCTCAAACACAGCTAAGATGCCGTTTAGATAAAAATTGGTTGTAGAAAAGTGACGTGGTGTAGTATGCAGCTGTGGTAGGGAGCGGACTCTACCGTTAAATGCACGGGACAGTGACGCTTGTGCACACGTACTGCTTGTCTCCTTTCCCCGCTGTAACTTTTTTCCGTGTATAGGTATTACTTTATGTATATCAATTAGTAGGGCTGAGAATGAAATATGACCAAAATACTTAGAATGTAATTTTAAATTCTCAGTTTGTTTTTACGTATACCGAAAATTAGCTGAATCAGTGTGTGTGCGCGTGTGTGCACGTATATTAGCAAATCTCCTTTTATTTTTCAGTTTTTGAGGTACCAAAAGTTACACCGATGTTTTCGTAGAGAACGCGGTTCAGGAGCAATCAAATGAATTGCAACGGGTCTCATTCTCTTCGTCTTCGTCTTGTTCATACAAAAAAGCCTGTGGCACACCCAAAATTTTCACCCTGGGAAGAGCTACAGCAGTGAGAACGCAACAGCCCAAAAATCGAGTCGTTGAAGTATTTTAATTGTAGCTTAATTTTAAATGAATTTTCACTATTGGCTCTGAAAACAATCGAAAGCACGTGAAAAGACCTTCAATTTAAGCCCTCATTGAGTAAAAAATGATAAACTGGGCGGCAGTTATGAGCGATTTAAGTTTTAATGTTTAAATTTATTGTCACTAAGCTTTTCTACTGTTTTCGGCTTTAACTTAAACCACCCGTAGCTATCGCTAAATTCAACATTTTTTACTCAGCATGGGTTTAAATGAAAGGTCTTATTACGCGCTTTTGATTGCTTTCAATGCCAATACTGTTGCTTAATCTAGAAGTAAGTTATAGTTAAAAGAGTAAAAGCGTGATTTTAACGAAAAATTTTATTTTTGCGCTGTTGCGTTCTCACTGATGTAGCTCTTCCCAGTGTAAGAATTTTGGGTGTGTCGCAGGCCTTTTCGGATGAACTAGACGGAGACGGAGAGAATGAGTCCCGTTGGAACACATTCGATTGCTCCTGGACGGTGTGCTCTACGAAAACATCAGTGTAACTTTTGGTACCTCGGAAAGTGAAAAATAAAAGGATTCCCTCATATATGTGAAAAAGAGAGAAGGGCGGCAATCGGCAGCAGCCTATATTTCATGAATATATTATTCTCGAAGACGTACATAACCAAAACTGAAAGGAAACGTCCAATCCAACTTTTCACGTGATAGTAGATACGATTAAAAACCACTAGAATGTTGTACTTACTTAAATGATTGTAAGTCTACATTTTCTCGACCAATGTGGATGGATTCCAATTGTTTACTTTCTGCACTTGTCTCACTTAGTCTTTGGCAACTATTTTCACTATCACTTAACAATAAAAATATAAAATATCTGCTTATTAAGTATGATTTGTATTAAAAGAAGTCAATACGACTAGCAAGATACACTGTGCACACAGACACACACATATAAACTGTATACACGGAACATGCAGCCGCATAAGTTTATACGACGCTGTACACGAAGCAGTGCTCTCGACTGCGACAGAAAAATGAATACCTGACCGTCACACTAGCGGCCAGAGAAAACACGTGCCAGCGGCAAATGCAAATATACCAAAACTAAATTACTTAATCCTAGGCCATTAATCCCAATGACCCAGTACTCCAAGCGACTTTAACCAAATACTCTTACGTATAAGAAGTAAACAAATTATTAAACAAGCAAGCAATCAATAAATTATCAATAAATTATTTATTAATAAATAAACAACATGAATCCCGATAACCCAGTGATTCAAGCGACTTTAACCATATACCCATACGTATAGGAGGTAAATATATCAATGAACCATCAAGCAATAAATAAATCATCAATAAATTATTAATTGATAAATAAATAACCTAAATCCCAATAACCAAGTACTCCGAGCGACTTTAACCATACGTAAAGGAGGTAAATATATTAATTACCTATTAAGCAATACATAAATTATCAATAAATTATTTATTGATAAATAAATAACTTAAATCTCAATAACCTAGTACTCCAAGTAACTTTAACCGAATAACCATACGTATAAAAAGTAGATATATAATTTAACTATCAAGCAATAAATAAATCATCAATAAATTATTTATTAATGAATAGATGACCTAAATCCCAATGACCCAGTACTCCGAACGACTAAAACGAAATAACCCTACGTATAAGACAGGAATATGTCAATTAATTGTCAAGCAATGAATAAAATATGAATGAACTATTCATTATTACCAGTTAACCCGGAACGCTGAGAATTCTCGCGCTTCAAATAATAACATTTTTATGGATAACCTAACAACGAATATCAAGTGACCAAGAGCGCTGACTTTTCTCTGATCTTGATAAATAACATTATTATCAATAACGAAATTATTCTTACCAGGTGACCCAGAGCGGTGACTTCCGTCGCGTTTGAAATTAACAATATTATTAATAATTACATAAGACAGAATTCCAGGTGCCCCAGAATGCTGACTTTTCTTGCGTTTTAATAAATAACATTATTATTTATCACATGAAAACTAATACCAGTTAACCCAGAGCGCTGAATTTTCTTGCGTTTTAATTAATAACTTTAGTATTAATAACATAAAAACGAGTACCAAGTGACCCAGAGCGCTGACTTTTCGTGCGTTTTATCTAATAACATTAGTATTAATAACATAAAAACTAATACCAGGTAACCCAGAGCGCTGACTTTTCTTGCGATTCAATTGAAAACATTAGTAATAAAAAAATACAAACTAATACCAGCTAACCCAGAGTGCTGACTTTTTTTGCGTTTTATTTGAAAACATTAGTATTAAAAACATAAAAAATAATACCAGGTAACCCAGAGTGCTGACTTTTTTTGCGTTTTAATTAATAAAATTAGTATTAATAACATAAGAACTAATATTAGGTGACCCAGAGCGCTGAATTTCCTCTGATTTTAATCAATAACATTATGAATAATAACAAAATAATTATTACCAGGTGACCCAGAGCGCTGACTGCCCTCGCATTTGAAATTAATAATATTATTAATAATAACATAAGACGGAATACCAGGTGACCGAGAATGCTGACTTTTCTTGCGTTTTAATCAATAACATTATTGTTTATAACATGAGAACTAATACCAGTTAACCCAAAGCGCTGACTTTTCTTGCGTTTTAATTAATAACATTACTATCAATAACATAAAACTAATACCACGCAATCAAAGCCCCTTATTAGTATTATTAGTATTAATTATATGAAAACTAATACCAGTCAATCCAGAGCGCTAAAATTATTCGCGTTTGAATTAAAATTGTTCATAATAACATAAGAACAAATACTAGATAACCGATAGCACTAACTAAAAAAAAATTTGTTTCATTTACTTCTTCAATCCAAATTTACAGCCTTTTGAAGAAGAGCACCAAAAATTGCTAAAAATAAGATTTCGTTGAATTTTGTCGGAATTTCGCGATGAATCTTTAAATCACTATAACTTTCGCTTGAAAGCACGAAGTCTCGCACGAAATTCAATAAATCTTTTTTTATTCGATAGGGCTTTACTTTGGCTTTCATTATAATAATCGATATATCTCATGAAATGAAAGGTTTTTTTGGTCCAATGCCAAGATGCATGTCTAATATTATTGCCTAACAAGGCTGTAAAAAAAATTTGGTGAAGATCCGTTGCCTTGACCTGAAATAATAACAGTGTTTAACTTCAGGGTGGACGGCACGCGGGACGGAAAGGACATTTCCATTTTAAAAATCTCTCGCGGCTCGGAGATGCAACATTTGCTTTTTTCCGTAAACAAGATAGAAGAGTCTAATGCGTTCTAGAAAAACATTTCGATTTCAAACCTTAAAATGATCCACAAGTTGTGTGCCAGTGCGAACGGAAAAGGACTCGTATTTTTACGGTCCGACAATCCGGTAGTTCGAGTCCTCGTTAGCACGAGAGTTTTGCACGCGGACTCGCAACAGCACTGCCGATTCTTTACGTCTGCAGTGTAGTTTAAAACCCTACCGTTACATTGTTCGATTATATCATGTAAGACTCATTGTCGAGGCCTACAATGCGATGCACTACTTTTTGCCTGTGCGTTAAGGCCAAAAAGTATGCAGACTTTTCGGATAGTTGATGATAGAATTTGGTGTTGATAATGAGGTCGATAGATAGAGGGAAATCTAAAGTTCATGATACGTATCCACAGTTGGAGTGTATACTCCCCATGTTCGCGTAATGAGAAGAACGGTGAAAAAACCGAAAAACAACTCTGGACGGAAAGGACAATCTGACCATTTTTTCGCAAATTTATCCACCAAAACATCTTTGTATGTTCTATCTAATAATTGGTGCAGAAAAGGTGACACTTTTTACATAGAAATTGACCTGCATTGTTGAGTTTTATCCCAGTACTCACGTAAGAGCCGTGGCCACCGCCTGAGCACTTAAGGCGGAATGGATCATATACATTAAAAATAATAATAATAATAATAATAATAATAACAATCAAAACGCAACAAAAGTCAGCGCTCAGGGTTCACTGGTATTAGTTCTTAAGATATTAATAATAATGTTGATAACCAAAACGCCAAAAAAGTCAGCACTGTGGGTTAACTGGTATTGGTTCTCATGTTATAAATAATAATGTTGTTGATTAAAACGCAAGAAAAGTGACCATACTGGGACTCCTTATATTTCGTCTTATATTATTATTAATAAGACTGTCAATTTCAAACGCGAGGGAAGTCAGCGCTCTGGGTCACCAGGTATTTATTATTAGGTTATTATAGAATGTTATCAATTTGAACGTGAGATAATTGGGAGCCCTGTGATAACAGGTATCAGTTCTAATGTTGTTACTAAGGTTTATAAATTAAAACTTTAAAAATTCAGTGCTCTGCGTCACCTAGTATGAATTATTATGATATTAATGATAATGTTATTAATTAAAGCGCAAGAAAAGTCAGCGCTCAAGGTTAACTGGAATTAGTTCTTATGCTATTAATGATAATGTTAATAATCAAAGCGCAAAAAAGTCAGCACTCTGGGTTAAGTGGTATTAGTTCCTATGTTATTACTAATAATGTTGTTGATTAAAACGAAATAAAACTCAGTGCTCTGGGTCACCTGGTATTAATTATTATGATATTAATGATAATGTTACCAATTAAAACGCAAAAAAGTCAGCGCTCTGGGTCACCTGGTATTAGTTCTTATGTTAATCATAATAATGTTATTAATTAAAGCGCAAGAAAAGTCAGCGCTCTGGGTTAACTGGTATTAGTTCTTATGTTATTAATAATAATGTTAACAATCAAAACGCAAGTAAAGTCAGCGCTCTGGGTTAACTGGTATTAGTTCTTCAGTTATTATTAATAATATTAATAATCAAAACGCAAAAAAGTCAGCACTCTGGGTTAAGTGATATTAGTTCTCATGTTATTAATTATAATGTTATTGATTAAAACGCAAGAAAAGTCAGCGTTCCGGGTCACCTGGTATATTTCCTCTTATATTATTATTAATAATATTGTCACTTTCAACGCAAGAAAACTCAGTGCTCTGGGTCACCTAGTAATAATTATTTTATGATTAATAATATTGTTATTTATTAAAATCAGAGGAAATCCAGCGCTCTGGGTCACCTGGTATTTGTTCTTAGGTTATTAATAATAATGTTATCAATTGAAACGCGAGAATTTTCAGCACTCTGCGTTGATTGGTGCTAATGAATAATTTATTGATATTTCATTTATTGCTTGACATTTAATTATTATATAAAGTGTAGGTTTATTTAGTTAAAGTCGCTTGGAGTACTGGGTCATTGGGATTTATGGCCAAGGATTAAGTTATTTAGTTTTGCTTTATTTGCTCTATGCACCTGTTTTCTCTGGCCGGTAATGCGACGATCAGGTATTCTGTTTTCTGCCGCAGTCGAGAGCACTGATACGAAGTCGACAAGAGCTCAGTGGCCTCCTTGACGGGAAAACTCGACCGCTTCCGAGCTCGTACGACCCATTTAGAATACTACAGTAGGGGCAGCTCCAGCAGCTATATATATGTGTATACACGTTTTGCTGCTGCGGCAACTGAGCAGAGTGGGGGAAGCATGTCGATCGTTCTGAATCTGTCACTTTTTGCCAGCTCTCTTCCAACCCCAGAGCGGCACATAATAAGCTTTCTAGCCGTTTTATATTTCTCTGCCATTATTCAAGGGCCTTTTGCACTAGACTTTCTTGGGCTACTCTATTAATTTGTTGTCTTAATGAGTTTGGATTCATTAGCTCTCGCCCGGTGTTCAAGACTGCTGGAAAAAATCCAGTAGAAGCGTATCATTCCGTTTAGTAAGCGAACGCATGTTCCTCTAATTTTGTTGTCCCACGTTTTATGATTGGCTTTAACATAAGCTCTAATCATAGTCTTAATAGATGGATTCAGCCTTTCTACTGGGTTGGCCTGTGGGTGATATGGACGTGTATATTCATGATGTACGCACAGAGTTTATAGATAAGTGTCGACCTCCTTGTTTCTAAATTTGGTTCCATTATGCGTCAACGGGGTCTATGGAGTGCCATATCGGAAGATCAGTCGTTCCTTGAAGGCATTTATAACTGACCTAACATTGGCCTGACGCAAAGGCACCACTTTCGTCCAACAAGTTAATAGATCCTCGAAAATTAAGATATGCTTGTACCCGTATTTGCTTCTAGATAATGGTCTCATTACGTTAGCCGCTAATGCTTGTCATGGGCGGTAATATTTCTCTTTTCCATAAGTCCGGCTGGTAACTTCTGCTTGACTATTTTGTTGACATGACACGCATTGGCGGACGTACTGGGCTACCTCTTAATAATATCCGGGCCAGTAGTACAGTTTTGTTACTCGGGCGAAAGTTTTCTCTCAACCCAAATGACCGGCTCTAGCTTCCTCATGACACTCACGAAAAATCTATTCGCGGTGTCCCTTAGGGACGACCAGTTTTCATGCTTCTAGGTCTCCAAGCGTATCATCGACGGTGGGATCAGTATGATAGGCATACCGATATCCCTCTACGATTTGCCACCTTGGATGGTCGTTAGGATGATCTGTAACTTTTTTGACTCAGTCTTGATACCATGGATCGTCTACTGCGGATTCCCATTTTAGAGCAGCAACGATCGTGGGTTCATCGTCCGTGAACATTTGTGATAGAATATCAGGCGCATAGTTTTGTGCCCCCTTGCGGTGCTCTACATCGAAGTCATGGCTTTTGAGTTCCATCACCCAACGTGATAAGCATTCCGTTGGGTTATTGATGGTACACAACCACTTGAGGCTACTATGGTCGGTGACTACTTCAAAACGTGAATCCTCAATGTATGGTCTAAACTTGCGGATAGCTCATAGCACTGCGAGACATTCACGCTCAGTTACACTATAGTTACGTTCCGCCTGAGTCATTGTATGACTCGCGAATTCCGAAACCTTTTTTTCGCTATCTACAATTTGTAGTAGAACGGCTCCTAAGCCAGTATTATTCGCGTCTGTATGGACGACGAATTGGCTCTTAGAGTCTGGGCGTTGCAATACCACAGCAGATACCAACAATGCTTTCGTCTGATAGAAAGAGGCCTGCTGTTCACCGACCACTTAAACGGTTAATCCTTCCGTAGCAGACATGATATCGGCTTCACTGTCGCCGAATAATTTGGTAGAAACTTACTATACCAAAAAGTCATTCCTAAAAAACGACGGAGTTTTTTTAGGGTTTTTGGAGCCGGGTATACCAAGATTGGCTATATTTTCGCCGGGTCCGGGCGGAGTCCGTCCCGGTTGAAAAGTATCACTAGATATTTAGCTTCTGACTGGCGAAATTCACTTTTCTCACGGTTAAGCGTGAGCCGTGCGTTTCTAATCTTCTTTACCACATGCTTCAACCATTTGAGATGTTCCTCGAACGTCTCTGTGACGATAATTATATCATCAATGTAAGCATAGGCATACGGCTCGAGTTCTGGACCGATCACTCTATCAATCCACCTCTGAAATGTCGCTGGGGTGTTACTGAGACCAAAGGGCAATCACCAAAACTGGAATAGGCCTCTCCCGGGCATTGTTAAGGCTATGATCGGCTTTGCTCTCTCCGTCGGAGAGATCTGATGATATGGACTACTGAGGTCCAGTGTCGATATATATCGCGCTTTCCTCAATTTTCGCAGTATGGTGTCCATGTGCGGTAACGGGTAAGCGTCTAATTTTGTAAGCGCATTAACCTTGCGATAATCTACGCCGAATCGAAAAGAGACATATTTCTTTCGGATCATAACTACCAAACTGGCCCAGACGCTGTTAGAGGGTTCTACTACCTCTGACATCATCATTTCAATTACCTGTGTATGAATTTCGTCCTGTATTTTATCCGACACGGAATAATATCTCTGTTTTACAGGTCAAGAGGTTTTGACTTTAATGTCATGCTTGATCCACGTCGTACGACCAAAAGGTGCCGCTCCTTCTATCAAACGGTCTAACAGTTCTTGTAACTGTTGGTATTGTGACGAAGTGATCTCGGACAACCCAATGGCCGAGAGTGTAACTCCACCGACCATTGTGAGTCCCGTTATTTTCAACGGTATCCTAACACCATGGCTCTTACGTTTACACCCGCCTTATCTCGTTTCCCGTTTTTTTGGGGCAGTTATTGGCCAGATGCCCTGATATAGCGCATATATAGCATTGACGGGTAATGGGTCAAGGTGATGATTCACGACGATTTGGCTTCTCAGATTTTTTCCGTTTTAGTGATTTAGGTGGGATGTGCCGGTCGCCTTCTTCATCCGAGGAGGACGAAGATCCGTGGCTTCGCCTTCGTTTATGAACAGACTTACGTTTCGGAATGGCACCCGCAAACTTTACCTTATGAGGACCTGACGAAGACGTCTTATTGTGCGGTACATCGTTTTTGTCACTATCGTAGGCTACATCCACTAATTGACTGAGTACATGTTTAATTTCACAAGGGGTTATCCCTTTCGTGTATCGGTCTCTCTCCCCGGTTTTTTATCTTCACCCGATTTAAATTGGTGAGGCCTGCCACTTTTGATTCGATGGCGCAGATTTCAGACCTAGGCTTTCTATCCCCTGCCAATTTTCCATACAGCTTTTCTTGACCCTTGACTAATTGGGTAAGTAACTAAGTGAATGAGTCATCTTTTCTGACTTCACGCGCCCCAGCGATCTTTGGTTGTTTCTTAGGTTCCACGGATTTTTTGTACCCTGAACTTGTGGTTCGGGAAGATAGAAATGCTCGCGCAGAGAAGGTTCGCGGAACGTTTTACGCATCGCTAGTATGCGTTCAGCTTCTGTATATTGGCTCCCGTGCTGTACCACTGTCGACCTTCTGCCACGAAGTCTGCCCACCTAAGCCACTGGTCGCGTTCGTTACGGAACCAGTTAGCTGCTACCCGTGTTAGCGATTCTGGCAGCGCCTGTATCATTTCGTCTTCTGAAAATCCCGCAGTTGGTTGACATTCTTCAACGCGTATAAGAAATGCGTCGAAATTTTCGTGCCTTGCCCCCGAGAATTGGACTCCTTATTTCCTGACTATTTGGCCAATATTTCGAAAATTGGCCCCCTTACTACACAAAGCAGACGAAAAATTTCTCTCGTCTAGCGAGTAAATATTCTCCCCTTCCCAGGCTAAACGGTGGGGATACCCGAAAATCTAGGCTGAGATGTTGTAGTAGGCGGAAAGTCAAAAACTGGGTTTGTCCGATCGGGCGTTGTCAGCTTCCAGGAACCTCTGTCGGCCGAGTCTGAGTAGCCCGGATACCCTCGACGATCCACTCCCGAATTACAATGCAGGCCGCCGCAGGCCTGCTTACCTGTCTTGACTGCTCACGATGATATCTCGGGGGCACGTATTCCCCAAATAAGCGCCACAGCTACGCCCCGTATTACGTTATGAACTTCGCGAGGAGCACGTGGGATTGGATTAGGAGGTATCACATGTACGAGGTCAACTCAATAAATACTTCATTATAAAAAGTTATAGTAAGAGTTATATTAGTCAATCATTCTTACAATAAAACTTACGGGTGTATACTCGCATACATACGCTTGTCTATATTTACGTGAACCGGCACGGGCAGACAACGCGAACTAAGTTCGAATTACAGGCTTGGGCCTCTTCGCATGCCCGGCAATCACTTAAGAGCCGCTGCTCTTTTACAAATCTAGGAGTACTCACGCTTCTCTTCTGGAACTAATAGGAGCCCCCGATTATGGTCCAGTAGGATCTGGAGGACTCTCTGAGTCCGATATGTTACCACTGATTACAACCGTTATCGCAACGAACTCCTCGAACGTTAAGTACGAACTCCGTCATTGAGGTTCCACTGCGACCTCTAATAACCTAGTAATTTTCCCCAGAGTCACACTGCCAACTTCGCGGGTCTCATCGTTATCCTGCGTTCAATAGTCCTACCGTTGGTCTGTCTCCGAAAGCTGTCTTGCGCGCACAACCCTCTCGCACGCTCTACTCTGGCTTCTCGCTTTACAATCTGAAGTGCTCGGTGTCTTCCCCGAATTTTCCTTCGTAAACGCTTCGTAAGCGAGAAGCATAATACTCTAGCGAGCACAAAAAGGCCCCACCGTTATATTATAGGTAAAAAATGATTAACATGTTAAACAAATTCTATAAATGAACAAAAAAAACAAGTATTTACGAGCCAGGGGCTAAAACATGTATTTAAAATATCAAACAAGGTAAATAAAGGGTAACCATGAAGAAGGGTACACTGAAGTTTATTTATAGAGGACATAAATATTGAGTTGATTTAGAATAATACGGGAGGTGTTACAGTAGCAAACTAAAAATCCACTGTCTTAATTATCCCGATGACGTTGTCTTAGACCGTAGAATTCTAAAGACACAAAACCAATGCTGAAAGACTTGATAAATATGGTACAAAAAGAGTCTGGAAGTAAACGTAAAAAAAAACAAAAATCTTTATTATTAGGAATGTAGAAAGGATAGGAACAGATCTGTTCGAATATTTTAAGGGTCGGAATGCTCTGAAGTTGCATTTTCCCGATGAAAATTTGCATTCTGCAATTTTTCGTGCAATAACGTGAAACGTGCAATAACACGAAAAAAAGTGTTATAACTTGAAACCCCGGTCTCTATTAATTATGCTATTGTTAGCTGTGAGGAAAGTGGAGTCAGTGCAGTTTAAAAAGGTTATGTTTTTAATATCATCTGTACTATACAAATATTGTAATTTTGAAACCGTCTGCAAAGAAGTTCAAGTTAAAATTAATGATTAAATATCTACCCTATTCATCAAAACAAAAGTATAAACGCACATTGATGACCCTTTTATTGAGTAATACTATAACGAAAATCATTGATACAGTTTAGAATGTACTATCTATATGTAACTATTTCCGACGTCATTTGTCCCAAACAATTGGATTCTGATATTTATCGCAACAATAGTTAATTTTTAAAACCCTAGTTTCGATAGATTATTCTAAGAATTTGAAAAATAACTGCATAGTGAAATTCAGCTTACCCAAAATCGATTTAAAAATAATTGTCATGTATGTATTTTCATTTTCTTTTTACCGACTTATATAGCTGTGGTGACATTACAAAATTATTTATTAAATAATTTGTTCATCATAAAACTTAAATCAATTACATAAAATCATTATTCCAGGTTAATTTTTTCGAGTAGAATTTTAGACTTACTTTATTATACAAGAAGAGTTAATAATTTATTAAATTATCTAAACGAATAGTTAGGATGAATTATTTTGAAAAAGTAATGGTAAATTTAGATCTAGCGTTATCTCAAACCCTGTCAACCGTAGCTGGATTATATAAGTCGTGGCTAAAAATAGTATGATACAAATAAGTTAAAATTAAGCAAAAAAAAACTGTATAAATCAATTGCTTATTTACTGAACTACACAACAGAAAAAAGTCTTATTTCTTTCAATAAAACATACATCTGGCTCTAAGTGCAAGCTAAGGGCGCTTAGATAGGTGTATTAACGTTTCACTTATAATATTACATTAGAAACATTATGAAGTTTACTGTACTTTACCTGCAATATTTTTGTATTCGATGACTAAATCATTATGGTACAAAAGAAAAAGATAACCTACCATTTTACGTACAGCGTCATACTTGATTATTGACATTGCTATACAGATTACCGTAATATACGCATGATGCTATTTTATTTGATACCCATGTCGAGAGAGTTGCAGAACAAAAGATAATCCGCCATTTTGTGTCGGTCGCCATCTTATATGTCAAATAACGCTATATAATGCATTGTATTCTACTCATCATACCCGCTCATTTAAAACTCATTTCGAGGGGGTTATAACGGAAAAGGTGATCCATCATTTTGTTATGGCCGCCATGTTGAACTTACCATGATATTGAAAATAATATATTGTATTATCTTCAGAACCAAGGCTATGTGCTAAATTTCAGAGAGTCCTCGATGGCTTAGTGGTTAGCGTGCTAGCTTCCTAGCCTGACAGACTCGAGGCAAAAACGGGTTCGATTATCGTCGAAAAATTTTCAGGAATTTCGATTCTCGGACTTTTTCGGTGGGAAAAGTACCAGTGGCGCCGAAAACACATTCTCCCCGATTCTAGTGGACTGACTGCAATTTCTCCTGATGATGCCTGGACCTGGGGGGCAATCCCTGCTTGGGGAGGTCGTCGACGCACCCTGACGCCGGGTTGGTGGGTTCCCGCTGGCAGTAGGCCCTAAGCCAATTCCCGTCAGGGAAGCCAGAAGCTCATCGTCCTGGTGAATGGGTCACCGGCGAGTCTTTTCCGGGGGGGCCAACACCTGGGCCAGTTCAT
>JAPYYV010001030.1:0-55734 GCA_030522625.1 Copidosoma aretas
GCCAACAGAAATACTCAATTGGTGAACAACGCCATCTGTCATCTATTCGAAGAAATAAGGTATGAGATAAACGCTATAGAGATAGATAAGTGTAAAAATTTAGGCTTAACAACTCTTACTAAAAATTGGCTCACGCTTACTCCTGATCAAGAGGTATTGACTATTAATGCAGGCTGGCGTGATACATCAACTACACAAAGTATAACCGATGATGACGGCTACTTTGATGTCTTGATTCCTCTAAGTATGATTTTGGGTTTTGCTGAAGACTGTCGCAAGATCGTTGTTAATGTTAAACATGAACTCATACTCACGAGATCGAGAAGCGACTTGAATGCAGTTTCTGAAACTAGTATTGTTGGTGCAGATAATGATCAATTAATAGCTTGGAAAGATTTTAAGATAGAAATATCTAAATTTGAATGGCTTATGCCTTACGTGGTGTTGTCAGACTCTCATAAAACTCGTCTACTCAATTATTTAAAAAAGATAAGCTCATATCTATGAGTTCCTGTACTTGGGAGCTCTACGAATGTCCACTCTTACCCGCAACATCGAAACATATCTGGACAGTAAAAACGTCCAATCAGTTGGAAAAACCACGGTATGTCATCCTAGCTTTCCAGATCAATCGTAAAAATAAGAAAAAAGTCAACGCTGGCATGATTGATCATTGTAATATAATAAACGTTAAACTCTACTTGAATTCACAATATTATCCCTACGGTGATCCTAGTCTCGATGTAGACTAAAGTCAGTATGCATTATTGTATGATATGTATGCTAATTTTCAGAATTCTTATTATGGTTAAGATAGAGGCCCTCTGTTAAGTAAAAGCTACTTTCTAACTCGAGCACCTTTAATAGTCATTGATTGCTCCAAGCAGAACGAGTCACTTAAAAATGCTCCAGTTAAGGTTCGTCTGGAATTTAAATCGCATGACAATTTTTCCGCCAACACATTGCTTGATTGTACACGATCGCATTGTTCAGTATAGTCCGATGAGTAGTGATGTCAAGAAACGTATGTGAGGCTATAAAAGTCGATGCATGGCACTGCCAACATCATTTGTCTTTCATCCGTCATGAAGAAAGGTCAGCAGAGCAGAGAAAATCATAAAAGACAACAAGAAGAGTGGGAAAAAATTTAGAAGAGACACGTCGAGGAGTGGGCAGAAAAAAAGTCCAAGAAAAAAAAAAAAATTGTAAAATCTTTTAGATATGTCACATAAGCCAACAGAAAGCAAATTCACCACTGACGTCAAGTATCAGAAACTTTTAACCAAGGATGATGATAAAAAATCTTGGCTGAAAAATTTAACAGAAAAGTTTTCCACCAATAAATCATCATTTCCTGAACGTGAAGGTTATGAAAAATCAAAAAAATATGGAATGTGTGGTAGACATGCAAAGCTTTAAAAAGCCTGGCAATGATTATGTGCTCAAGGAATTAGCTATTCATCCACTGAATAAAGATGAAGCACATGTATTTATGTTTGAACCACCCTTCGCGTAGCGCAAATTAACGCAGAAGTATAAACATGAGAATTTGTATCTCGAGCTCTGCTATCATGGATTAGCCTGGAACTCAGTTAATATCAAGTATACTGAAATCGGTAATATTCTACGAGAGAACCTCCTAGATGCTACCAAGATTTTCGTGATAGAGCTAACGAAAAAGTGGCTTGAAAGGTTTGGTTTTATAGTCACCGACATGACAGACTATCCTCCGTTCGAGCTTCCAAGATAGGTCGCCACTTGTCCTCATCACAATGGAGCGTATAAGTCCATGTGTGCTCTGCATAACGTCAAACGCATGAAAAAATTTTACTTCAATATGGAATGAGAAGATGCTAGCGATGATGAGTTGTAAGTGTTAAAGTCTACGTACTAATGTGCATTGGAGGGAAAAAAATTATTGGTTGTACCCCACAGATAAGAGCGCTTAGTTGGGGCTGTTATTCATCAACACCTAGGTAGACTCTTTTTTAAACTCCAATTAATTGAGTTTCATACACCTTACGAATGAAAGATTTATTGGCCCTGCAAAGGGCCGACTGTTGTTAAGCAGGCAGACTGCTCAGCACTTCTTCGGCGTTTCTGCTGTATGAACATCCTTTGAAAGATGTAGTCTGCGTTGCCACCGACGCATGTTGCATTGGAGAACGTGGTGGTTGTAGCGATGGAGACCGAGGTTTTGCTATGCTTAGATCCAGAGGTTGCTGGTTTTTCTCGTCTTTAGATTCTTGAGGAAGTTCTTCATGGCTCTCGTAAGGTGCTTCTCCTCCATCGCAGTTTTCAAACTGTGAGCTGGTGATAAAATTTAGCAGCTCCATATCACTCATAAACATAAGTTCTTCTACGCTAAACTCGTCGTTGTCGTGCCAATCTTCGCTCATACTGCTACTGTTAACTAGAGTTTAATGATGAAAAATCTGAAACAGCCTTCTTTTTGTTGATTCTGGAGTAGCTACTCCGATCCGTGCATGGTAGGGGTACATTTCGAAGTAGGTATACACGTGGTGGGGGTTGGCAGTAGCGTTTACGCTTTTACTTTTGGCCCCAAAAAAAGCCGTTTGTTTATATGCTTAGTTGAGCCAGAAAACAGAATCTTTCTCTAGACTTCGTGCAGCCATGAGAGAGAAAAAGAGCCTCTAGGCTTCGTGCAGTCACGAGACGGAGAAAAAGAATCTCTATAGGCTTTGGCAGCCACGAGAGGGAAAAAAAGAAAAGGTGATTGGTAATTCATTTACGTTCAAATCATAGGCCCTCAAAAGAGTGAATTGCAGTTTAATACGTTTATTTTATTAGCTCTTCGAGCTAATGTGACTCTTTGAGCGCAGAGTCCCTCGTTGCCGCTGCTTTCCTGAGCGCGGAGTCCCTCGTTGCCGCTGGTCTCTCGAGCGCGGAGTCTCTGCTTATCCACCGCTGCTACCTGCTTCTGGTGCTGCTGCTATTCGCTCGCCATTGCATGACGTGCGAATTGTCGTTGCAGCTGCTGTCTTGCTTACCATTGCGCGATAGGCAAGTGCAGCCGAGCCGCTCTTGAATGCGCCTGGTGCGCGAAAGAGCCTCCTTATATTGGTTTCTGGTGTAGCTACTACGAAAAAGTACCCTTACCATGTAGTAGCCAGAAGTTGCGCGCGCCAGTGCGCTCGTCATCGGCTCTTTTCAGGGCCATCTTAAAATTTTTAGCTTCAATTTCTTATTTTATTAGTCAAAATTCGAATTGATTCTTTAAAAATCCGTAAGAGTCATTTTATGACTTGCTTATGTCAGACAAATATTTAGAAACATTAAAAAAAATTTACCCGGACACTGGTCTCGAACCGCGGCCTCCCGGGTGAGAGGCAGTCGTTCTACCGACTGCGCCACCAGGGACCTGGTACACCTAGACACTAAATACATACTAATGGTTAATGCCTATGTGTTTTAAATATTTTTAGTCCTTACAAGGCCTGTTTAAGCCTGTACGACTATTTTAACCTGTGAGGCTTCTTACTCCGCCTGTTTGGCTCTTCTGACTCCGACGCAGAGCCGGAGTCGAGTGCACGAAATGCGCGAGACAGCCCCTACTTAAATATTTCAGAGGGCATTTGTGTGGTAAGAATTTGCTCGCGCTGGTGGAAGAAAGAAATTTACTCGTGTTGGTGGGGGTAAAAATTCGCACGAGCTGGAGGGGGTATACACGCGCGCTGGTGGGGGTTGAATACTGCTCGTCCAACAGCTGGAGGGGGCAGGTGGGCCAGAATTGCAGGTGGGCTAGGACAATCGTGGGTTGGTACCAGCGTATCTTATCTACTATACTGCTTGGCGGAAAAAGGGTCACGCTTTAAAATTTTCACTGTCCAAGCAAAACGTCCAAACGCCGCATAAGATGTTCTTACAGCCATAATGATATACATTTTCATGTATTCTACCTATAATTTTGTTTTATTTGTTATATTTTTTTTCAACGCTGCATACACATCAATGATACGAAATTTTTTACTTACCGCCATTTTAGATTATTAACAATGTACACCTCAGCAAATGTTACATATTGTGACCGATTATTTTGTTGTCATTTTGTAAAGGTTGTTGAGAAAAAAATTGCCAAAGTTTGAAATGAGACTCCTGGAAGATAGAGTAGGTACAACTAGCTAGATCAATATCCTACAAATTTTCCTGACTTTCATTAAGGATTTAAACTAACAAATGTTCGTCTGAAAGATGCTGCAAACTGCAATTAAGTCGGAAATAAGTTTACTAAAATTATCTTGCAGAAAAAAGCAGAATTACACGATTCCGCTGCCCGTGATGCAACTACGCTACACAGTGGTAGCGGACACGCGAAGGATTGTGGATTGAGCTGATAGCACGCACAAATAGCATAGCTGTTAAGTCAATTTGCCTAACTTTGCTTCCTTTATTCATAAAAATCTGAACAGATCAATTTCCATCTTTATGACATCATGCAGCAACTTAAAAGAATTTATTTTCTTAGAATAGGAGTTAAATATTTGTATATTCATATTCATACACTTATCTGCAGTAACACTCTTTATGAAGGTCTTTTTATTGACATCTATGTGTTTTCTTGAGGCTAATCTACACAACGTTGCGTGCGAATTTTGTATAAGGTATTTTACAAAACAATCTCATTTTCGTGCATTATTACTCTTTGTACAGTGTAGAAAAGTAACTACCATACGCATGAGTGCAAGAAAATGAGTTTTGTCCAAGAAACTTATAATCAAAGATGCACGTGACGTTGTATAAGTAGGCCTCACTAAGTCAACTGATAGGTATTATTTTAAGTAGTATCTTCTGCATTTTATTAACATTTAATTAAATTTGGTTGTATTTTTACAAGTCGATTAGGCGAGTGAATCTTGCTCAGGAGCCATTGCACAAGGTACTATGAAATTAATTAAATTTACTGTATTTTTTAGGCAGCGCTATAAAATTACCCATCATTTGTATCAGTTGGTGACTTACTATGGAACGATGCGGCCTAAAAAATTTAATTATGTAACATGCATCATATCTACGTATGCATCAGTTCTAAAAACTTACCTGAAACGCTTGCACCTATGAAAGCCCTTATTCCGCATAGTTATTTGTTCATTGTCTTGCCTAAATGTAAAAATCTAAAGCATTTTCAAAATTTGTCAAAGGTAAAAAAAACGAATTAAGTGAAACTTTAAATTTGATTCAATTTAACAAACATGAAAATTTGTTCATTGTCCTATGGAAAACAGTAAGATGATTTTAAACGTCCTTAAACTTAACACATCAAAGAGAAACGTATGAATTTATATAAAAAAACACATACATATAGAATGCATAGTAGGTTTGCATCCTCATGGGGCATTCTAGGTAGCACGAAATGTCTTGCACTAATCTCCTAGATATTTAGAACTTTTACAAAATATTGCTTAAAGATTTTTTTTTTATTCCTGACTAGAACAATAGATTTTTAGTTAGGAATATGTGTTATTCTTTGTAAATGAAAAACATTTGTTTTTAACACTTACAAATAAATATTAAAGTCTTAATACTATAATTGGACTTGTTGATAACTTCAACACGTCATGATATGCACAGACCAGAAATTAACAATTTTTGCAACAAGAACAGTGGCAAGCTTTTAAATGCTATTATAACAAAATGGCTGTGGATAACTTCAATGATGTAAGGGAGTTGTAGATGATTTCACATATAAAGTAGTGAAAGGCAATATAAGGGCAGTGGTAGAGCTAAAAAAAATGTAGGGGCTATGAAGGGTATAAAGATTCATGGAGGGGGCATCTGGCCATGACGGCACGGCAAAAATAATAAGGGGCTGTAGGAAGCAGGGGAAGTGGTAGACATAAATGAACTATAAAATATAAAAAGATATAATTTACTACATAGATATGTATGTATTGATTTGAGGGTACGATTTTCTTAGAACCCCGCACCCCGTGCACCCTGCTGGAATGGATGGATGAGTTTGTTTGATATTAATGTATATTTTATTATTGTTATTGCTTTTTATTCCCTTTAGAGCCACCTAACGCCTTTTCCTCCACCCTTACTAATGATTCTACCTAAATCAGCTTGTTATCTCATTGTTTTACATGGAAAATATTTCTTGAAGTTTTTCAAAGCCCCCTGCAGGTCCATGCAACCCCCTTTCCACAGCCCTCTCTTATCGTACTCGCTGGGAATTAGTTTTTGTACGATTGAATACATGTTCTTTATCATCTACACAAACACTAATTTTAAACAGTCTTTACAAAATATATACTTAATATCACCTGTGCAGTAACCAGCCAAACCTACGCACCATGCACACTTGCAGCAACCTGGAAAAGGATTTTTAGAGCACCTTTATCGATTTCTTCATTTTATTTTATACGGGCATTCTAATAACAATATTTTGAATTTCTTGTTTGATTCTTATAATATAATAAGAATTTAGTTATGCAAATAATTCTGTTAAAATTGAGAATTTCTCCATGTAAGGTTTATATTATTCAATAATTTATTGACTCCACCTCACAGTAATCACTCAGAAGCGTTTTTATTGAAGTGGTTCACCTACGTAGCATAATAACTTACGTTACAAATATTAACTAAATGTTGTTTATTTACTACTAATGCTACCTCCTCAGCCAATGATGATGTACAGGGTGGATTAGCCGACTACACTTTTAAAACAAAAACAATCTTTTACAATGTTAGTCAATTTCACAGAAATAATAATAATATTATTTAATTTCAGGTTATTGGAAAGTATTTGACTTGATATATTCTATCATAATAGTTTGGAGTATGCCAGTGATGTCTTGGCAACCTTATTGCCAAACGATTAATTTCTTACTATCATTTATACTGGATTGCAATTGTATAATATTATCATCAAAATTTAGGCATTTACATAATGCTACATATGATTGACCATAAAAAAAAAAGTTTTATTGATGAAAAGAACTATTTCATCAAATCCTTGACCAGAAGATTTATTGATTGTCATTGAGAATGCTGAAGCAATTGAAAATTGTTCTCTTTATAAAACAAAACAAAAGAAAAAATCATTACTGAAACATAATGTAATCGGTTGCTAGGAAACTATATCCCCCATTGTGTACCTGTAATATGATCGGCTCCAATGTTTGAATTTGTTTGTTCGAAAAATTTTACTCCTGTTACATCACATAGTCGATCATTCTTATTTAACTGTCTCATTAACATTACTAACGAGCATATTTTTTAATTGTTATTACTTCCAATTTTAACCACAAAGTCCTTTTGAATACCTCGAATGAGCTAAATAGAAGTCAAGCATAGAATGACCAAGCTGGTCCCAATGTGTGCAAGAATCACCTTACAAGTCTGGCCCTAAAGCCAGTGCTCTCGAAAATGGCGGACAGGAGCGCACGAATTTTAAATCCGCTATGAGGTCAAAAACGCAAAAACCTAGTAACCTAAGCCCCAAGCTTCATAACTCAGTTACCTTGAGGACAGGGAGCTATTATTATATTAAATAAAAGAATAATCATAAAAATAACGACATAACCTAAATCCCAAACTATTTAGCCCGGGAACCCAGGGAAATGATGATGAATAATATAATAAGTAAAAAATTAAGTATAAAAATTACAACAGTTGAAATTCTAAGCTTTTTAACCTAGTCACCTAGAAGCTAAGTAGTAAATAATAAAAGTAAATAGTTTATTATAAAAAAACTACATAATCCAAATTCCAAGCTCTTCAACCTGGTAGCCAGGGGAACAGACAGTGTGTATTATAATTACCCCATAATTTGGGGAACAGTGCCTGAATAATATAATAAGTAATAAAGTATCAATTGAATTAACTATATAACCTAAATCATCAGTTTTTAAACCTACTATCCCGGGGGACAGCGACCTTATAGTATTTTACTAAAAGAAAATATTACATTGGCAACCTCACCTTCATCCCTAGCTTTTTAATTTAATAATTGTGTGATAATAATTTCCTTTCCCTGGATTACTGGGTTGGAAAGATTTGAATTTGGGTTGTGTCGTTATTTATGGATCTATTTATCTTCTTATTATACCATTTACTCGCTGTCCCCCGGGTTACTGGGTTAAAAGGCTTGAGATTAAGGTTATGTTGTTATTTTTATATTTATTGAGATACTTATTATATGATTTACTCACTGTCCCCTGGGTTACTGAGTTAAGTGGCTTAAGATTTCGCTTATGTTATTAATCAAACATTCATTTTTTTACTTGATATATTATTAACATCTTGCAGATAATCTAATACCACTCAATCGCATTAAAACGTTGAAGGCAAAACTCAAGCAAACTTCAAAAATTCAAGAAAGTATTGTTTTAAAGTACTTTAAATATTAATGGTATTTACTAAGGATCAAATATTGTTATTAATAACATAAAGGAAAGGCTGGATTAACGTTTTTAAATTTTTTATTTAATGAAAAACTGGTTTTAATGTTTTAAACGTTTAAAAAATGTTTTTCAAAAGGTGTAAACTGTCAGAATATCGCAAACTAATGCAAAAAGAATTTTAAAGAAACTGAAATACCAAAAAGCCACGTTTATACTACGACTCTTTGACGTTTAAAAAAAAACTATCTGTCTTCCTTTATATATTTGTAAAGAGTTTCCCAAACGATTTTTTCTATGATCAAACAAACGTATAGAATATCGTGCAAATATATGGTCATTGAATGCATCTACGTCGTAAGCCTCCGATTAGCCAGGGCAGCTGCTTGCCCTATGGTTAGCTGGGCCGCTAGGAAGCTGTAAATCATCTTTTATGTGTAAATATTGTGGTCGGAGGTAAGACAGTGCCCACTAAAGTTGATTATGCCGTTGGTCTCATGTTTGAACTTAGTATACACTTGCAAAGAGAGACCCGTGTCGATAAACCTTGGGGACGCGAGGAGCTATAATTATTGGGGTAAGAATTTATGTCATAATATGCATTCTAAGAATTAAGGAAAACACTAACTTTGATAAAGTGGTTCTTGCTGGACCTTTTGTTGCTGGAGTTGACCGAATGTGACATGCAGTTTTCGAGACCTTCGTGGCTTATGACCAGTTATCGGGACTATTTTATCATGTAGTTGACTAGAAACCAAGTTTTATATAAGTATAAAGCAATTTGTAATACTAACGACTTTTAAAGACAAGCTAAGAAACATTTTCCTACAATTTTTTAAAATAAAGACAAACAGAAATAAGCTACAAAATAAGATTCTAAATTTTTTAAATGTCAAAACTTATTTCTAACGGATGATATTTATAAAAAAATTGTATAAAATTATGGATTTACATGGAATTATATATTGCGTCTTAGCAAGCCTTGACCATAAATTGCACAATTTTTTTTTTTTAGTATTTGAATCGGGTTTTTTCATGTCTTTTAAGATGGTCATTTCTGTTAAAAACTTTGCCATTTGTGGTTTATTTTTAATAAATGCTATTTTTCATGTCTTCTGAAAAATTGGAAATATTTAATAGTTTTATTACATATGCCGCACTGAATTTGTTAAAAAAATTTGATTTTTCGATGCTTGTACAGTAACGGTGGATTTAAAAATTAGAAAAAACAAAAAAGGCATTAAAACACGTCCTAATTACTACAATTACTTAGGATAGTGCAATATTCTATGCAATAAAATACAAGAAAAGTTCTAGAAAATTTTAACGATATTTTTATCATATATCGAACACAATCAACCGATGTATGATGTTAAGATACGTATGCATTTTTAATTGTACACAAATTATTTTATCTACACACTCTTTAATTTAAAGTCACTATAAAAAGATTATCATCATAAAAGAAAGACACAAAAATTTATAAAAATAGAATCTATAATTAAAACGATAATTTGACAGTGAACCCAAACAAAGTTCTTCATTATTCAAACGTAGATAACATTTTTGGATTTCTCCAATAAATATAATATAAAGTGGATCATGTAATTAAAGGTATTTATTTTAAAACTTTTTGAAATTACTAAATAACTATTTCACTTTTATTTTGTTTAGCTCACTAAATTAATAGGAAATAGATAAGGTCAGTATCTTATCGACCTTAAAATAATTGGAGAATTATTCATGTTAGAAATAAGCAAAAAAATCAAAAATCAAATGTTATGGAAGAAAAAAGATTACATCACAAAGTACTTACAGATACTTCAAAATCAAATCCTACAAATGAATACGTATGACTATTATATAGGAACTAATATATAAGTAAATATAAAAGAAGAAATTGTAGTATAGAAAATATATATTTACATTGATAGATGATATTAATGATTAATAATAAATAACAAAATTATAAGTCACAGAATTATTTTATGTTAGTAAGTCAGTAACAACCTTCTTTTTAAATCCAAGGCATTGTGTTACAATATTATTATCAAACAACGCCAGTATTAGTTCAGAATGAGCCTCAGAGCTTGTCGGTGTTGCTAAGGACCTGAGAGTATAATGAATTTGCCGGAGTTCCAATAAATCGCTATCAGGCGTATAGTCCGATAAATCGCTATCAGGCGTATAGATAACTCGTACTCATAACTGATTTAACAGCTAAATCACTTACCAATAAATAAGAATGATATTCGTGATTAAAATAGTAAAGAATAATTGTACTTTTATTTAAAGCTTTGTTCTTTTATTTAGAAGACAAAACTATTGGAGTAATAATCATATCGATGGCTATATAACTACCATCTGTGAAATAAATACCACAGTGTTGGTTATTAGAAATAATTAATTCAAAAATTTACATGAATTTCTACTGAGCTGCCTTAACTCAGGCTTATCCAAAACTTTTTTCGCATTATTTTCTAGCAGTTAAAACATTTTTAAGAACATCTAGACATTGATTAAAAATCCAAAAAATTAGTGATCGTGACAAACTTGAAACTGCAGGGGACGCATTAACTGTATTCTGAATTCTTTTTATCTAATGACAAGGCTACAGAGGCTTTTTTTTTATCCAAACGTTCTCTGTAGTTTTCTGTCAAACATTAAATATCTAGCAAAAATGTGTTGGGATGTTATCAACTGAGTTATTAAGTTATTATGGTTCTACTTCCGATAAAAATCGAACAGTGCACAAGATCACATACATGAGATAGCTTATCTTCAGGTAACATTTATACTTATTTATAAACGGAAGCTCAGGCTTTAATTATAATTGCTGTCTGGTTAGAGTCAAATTTGTTAAGAACATTAGTTGCAGCAGCAGCAAAAATGCATTAAAAACTGAAAAAAAAGATGGCTGTACATACAAAATAGGCAATAATGATCTTGCTGTGATTGTTTTTTACAGCAGTACAGCATATATCTGAAGAGGAGAGCCACAGCATAGTAGCTGTCCAGCCTGTTATCTGCGTGCTTAAAATAAATTTGGCGATAGGATAGACTAATATAGATGTAAAATTGTAGTTACTGATGTATAAGAAAAATAAACAAACACAGGCTTGATTTTTGCATGCTTTTTTCAAAACTCTTCACACACGTGTAAAGGAAAACCCAATAAAATATTTCAAAACGTCAAACAAACGTAGCGTGTACATTGCTTGTTGTTATTTTAATCCCTTTGAAATTTCTTATGCAATAGTTTGCGATACTCTAACAGCACACACCTTCATAAACACGTTTATAAAACCGTTAAAGAACATTATGACCTGTTTGCTATCAACCATACGGTTCAAAAACATTCATCAAGCTTGTTGTTAATGTTATTTAATCGGAACGCTTAGGTAGCAGAGTTAGGATAAATAGTACTTGCTATGATTTACTTTTAGACTCTAATGAAAAGGTACAGGAAGCTGTAGTTGACTTGATTAATCAGCAGATACAGCATAAGATTGGATAACAACCTTTCTATTTAAGGCGTTACACCTCTTATACACAAAACCCTCTCTTTTTTCACAACTCTTATGCTTAGACAAAACTCTCTTTCATACCTAATACAACATACACACAGTACGACCGGGAATTGACAGTTTACTAAGTCAGTCCATGCACCCGCCCTCGTCTCTCTCTCGCAATTCGGGAGCCGCGCGCTTGCGGCATCTGTAAAACTAAATCCTTGTTTACAACACTTTCTCTGCCTCAGTGCGCTAATAAACTAAATTAATGCATTCTTTAAGTAAAAGGAACAATATACACTTTAACGTTATAGAAAACTAAAAGAACGTAATTTAATACTCTCATATACGGAATCAAATATAATAATAAATTGAGAATGTAATTAAACTTTAAAACGTATAAATAGTGCTAATTGACAACCACAGAGTTATTTTTACATTTGATTGAACCCTAACTTCCTCTGCGTTGCTCTGCTCTTACTTTTTTCTCACTTATCAGTGTTGGCGTCTGTAAACAGAACAAAACAGAAAACACATGTATTATGAATCTTAACTGTCTTGTATTTTTCTTTTACTAATTTTTTTTTCTTTATAAATTTAAAAGTTTGCTCCTAATTTTATATGAGAAGGGGCCAAAAGAGGTATTGTCATAATATTGGCAATATTTTCATTTGTTAAAACCTAATTAGCTCGTAGCATACCTTTAGGTACACAATATTTGATAAAATCTCCATAGGAATCGGCCATTGGAGATTTTTCACCAGCTTTCTCCCTTTGATTTATTCTCTCCTTTATTTCTTCAACCTCGTAGTCAAAATCTTTTAATTTATGGCTACCTTTCATTTGTGTACATTCTCCAGCTGCCTCATTATCACACCATATTTTTAGTAGGTACATTGATTTGCCAAAAATATCTCTTACACGCTTGTCTTAAGCTATTATCTCTTTACTGGCTCTACGTATGGCAAGATACTCTGCTTGGCAAGTTGACAAGGACGGGTAGAATTGTTTTTGACCTCTCAATGCGACTGTGCTTTCGTATAGTTTTACTACGTGGCTACCTGTGGAGAGTGAATCCTTCAAGTCTCTATCGCCTAAGTCTGTCCAGGCTTATATCTCCTCTCCATTAGCTGTATCTGTCAGATCCAACTCTTCTGTACCTCTTAAGTAACAAATATTTCTCTTTACATCTTGCCAGTCTTTATCTGTTGGCACCTGCTGCTGTCTAGCCAATTAATTCACTGCATAGGCTATATCTAGTCTTGTGGTACTTGAAAAGTACATCAGACATCCTACTAATTCTCTACAAGGTGCAGTCGTCAGCTTATTGAGCACAAGTGGCTTTTGTGTGTTCTCTTTTCTACTTGTCTCGTTACCATAGGTGTACCTTGTGAATAACACTATTTTATGGTAAACTTTTCAAATATTCTCTCAATATACTCTTGTTGTATAATAGTTATTGTCATCTTAACTGGATATCTCCTAATTTTCATGCCAAGAAAATTTTTTTATTCTCCCAGCTCTTTCATTTCAAAGACATTTTTCAAGTGATTTGTAACTTGATTCATTATCTCTTTATCATTACAAGCAGTTATAAGATCGTCTTCGTATGATACTAAAAATATGAGTTTACCCTTTTTTCTCCAGGTGAATAAACTTGGGTCGTTTACATCGTTTTTCAAGTATAACTTCAAAACCTCTTCTTTGAACTTCTCGTACCAACTCTTGGGACTTACAAGTAAGCCATATATTGCTTTTCGTAATTCCCAGACTTCTATCTCTCTCTGTTCCTCACTATACTCGTAGCTCTCTGGTGTCTCCATATAGATTAGTATTTGTAACTCACCATCTAAAATTGCTGTCTTGAAATCTGACTGTCTCGCTTCGAGATTCTCTTTATTCATTATAGACAGACAGAATCTGACCAGTGGGCATCTCGATACTGTCTCATATATCTTTTTTATCTCATACTTGTTATCATCATGGTATCCTCTTATTACAAGTCTAGCTTTGTATATACCTCTTCCCACTTTTGACATATTCTTCGAGAATATCCATCAAGAGTCTAATATGTTAGTGTTTTCTGGTCCATCTACTACTTTAAAGACTTGATTCTTTTCCAAGGATAGTTTCTCTTCTTCCAATGCTCTTATCCAAAGGCTCTCGTCATTAGTTTGAATTGCCTTTTGTAACTGCTCGGATCATCATTTATCTTTGCCAGCATTATATGTCTCTCTTCTGGGCTGACTCTACAGACCTCTCGATTATCTATCTCAGCAGTGTAGACAAATCTGTCATCTCCTTTATATTTATGTGTCCTAGACAAGGTTCGAATTCTCTTATCATCAGATTTATTTTAATTTTTTTCTTTTGTTAGTTTTCTCTTTTTAGGTCTACCTCTTTTTGTGGCTTTAACAGGTTCGGTCTTATAATTTGTTCTCTCTTGATCTCTATTGTTTTGCGGAATATTCTCTTATTGTATATTCTCCTAAATCTCTTGTATATTTTTTGCTAAGTCTCTTTCATTTAATTGCGTTTCTGATTCGCTATCAATATTTATATTTTTTTTTGTAAATATGTTTGTAAGCTAGTTTGTCATTAAACGTAACATTTCTCGAGGTCAGGAACTATTTTATTGAAGGTTCCCATTAAATATAATCTGTTTTAGAATATCTGACTAAAATTATTCTGCTCGCTCTCTTAGAGAATTTGGATTCGGTTTTAGGCAAATATGTGTAAGCTATATAATCAAATCTCTTAATTTTATCTAGATGGGATTTAACTCTTAGATTCAAAAAATCAAGGGGGGGCGTCAAAATCAATTGTTTTATGAGGAGTCCTAATACAAACGTTTACCGCTGCCTCTATTGCTTATACCCACATGGATTCAGGTAGCCCGAAATCTATTAAGAGTGCTCTTTTTTTCTGCTAAATAGTGTTATTAAATCGTTCAGCTGTTCCGTTTAGTTCAGGGGTACATGGTGGTGCACGTTTGCTTCCTATATTTTCTTATCTCATCGTCTCTTTAAACACTTCTTCTGTATTCTGTTTTGCATTATCCATTTTTAAATAGCAAATTTTTTTGTGTTATCCTACTTTATTCCTCATGGTCACGATAAACCAATCTAGATATTTACCTGCTTTACTTTTATTTTCAATGGAATATACTCGTGCAAATCTTAAATTATCATCAATAAAAACTGTAATGTAATGAAATCTATCAGGAAACAGGACTACATTTATTTTTCCCGTGATATTTGTGTGTACAGTACGTAGGGACCTATCGGCTCATGTTGTCGTGACATTGTAAGGTAATTTTTCCACCTTTTATAATTTACAAATTTCGAGATATGAGATAATAATGTTTAGAGTGGCATTTTTAAGATACTTGTTGGAATTCTTCAAATATTTTAAATATTGTGAATTAGGGTGTTCTCATTTTATATGCCAAGGCTTATCTTAGTCCAATTCTTTCTTGCTTATTATTTTCTGAGTTTAACTATATAAGTTCTATTTTGCTAACCTCTTCTATGTTTTCATTAGAGTCTAAGTCCTATATTTGTCTATTCATCGTTCGTGGGTCAAAATTAAGATCTGTTATCTCTTGTAATTCTGTGATTTTACTTTTCTCTTTCTTCCTCCCAATCTCAGATTATATTGCAATGTTAAATTTTTCTAATTTACTTCCTCCGGCTCCTTTATTGTGATCGATTTCGATAATTTTTAAGATAGTTTTGTAAAACAGACTATGAAATAATCTCTGCATTGCAAGTGTATGCGGTGTACTCGGGACTTTCTATGTTTTTATTTCCGACTAAAAAATCTATTCTCCAGTTCGGTTTCTCGTAATGTCCTATATAGTAAAATTCATTCGTTATTCTATCTAATATTTCTAATTTTTCATTGTCTAAGTATATAACTTAGTTTAAATCTACGAATCGTCTTAAAGAAATTAGATTCTCTGATATATTTTCCGCGGCCAATACATTTAATTATTTCGTTTTATTATTCTTACTCTTAATTTATAGATCTGCTGTACCATCTCTGTCTATACTAGCTGATTCATTTTTATTCGCACTCTTTTTAACGGAATTCAAGCACTTTCTTGGAATAACTTAAAATTGAAATATTTTTTACAATGAGCTTTGTTGCTCCTGAATCCGCTTAGAATGTTTCATTAATTTATTTATTCATTACTTTGAAATCTGACCTGAGTTTTTTATCTTCTCGTGTTCAGCTGCCAATGCTGCTTGTGTTGCTGCCAGTGCTACATGTGATAGTTTATTATTTTTGTTAAATCCTAATCTTCCTATTTTTGTAGCTCTATCTCTTGAAATACTTACTTTACCTCTAGAGCCACCGCCTAAATTTTCTCTTTTATTATTATAATCACCTCTTCCTTTTTCTCTTCCCCTACACATTCCTCTACTGCCTCATTTTATAGTTATTAACATCATAAGATTTATCATTCTCACACCCAATACGCCTAAAAGCTTCGAAAATGTGCTTTATCTCGTGAACCTTATTGCAAGAAAAGCACTTTCTTTTTCCCTCTTTGATGTGGCATTGGTTTTTTCAATGTCTAAACTCACACCACCGATGGCAACGGTCGTTTGGAATATTGTCAGTATCACTACTAGGCCTGTTTACCTACTAAGAGGTTGCCAAATACACTCCTCCCTTTTGACCAGCCTGATTTTTTCTCTTTTTCGCTTTAAGCTAAAATGAAATGTCTCCTTTTTTTCCTAGTCCATTTTCTCTCTTATTCAATTGTTTGAATGAGATACTGTGAACAGTAATCTCTAGCATTGCATTACTAACAGCTCAAAGGCAGATGGAATGTTTCTCTACGTCTGTTAAAGGAATTGCTTTACTACTACACTTATAATATCTCATTATGTCATCGAACTTGCGACAAAATTCTGCTTCATTCTCACTCTTGTTTATTTGTAGTTTGTAAAGTTTTTTTCCAACGTCTTTTTTTTTCGCTCTTTAAATTTCATCAATATTTAAAGTTTCTTCTTCCGTGGGATCAGTCATATCAATAAATTCTTTTGATCTTAATGTAGTATCTAATTTGTCAAACCAAATATTAAAATTATATTTGCCGTATCAATTATAATTTCTTTGAACACAACTACTCTTATATCTTTTGATTGAATTATTCAATCCACGCAAAGTTTCATCAAATTTGTTGAATATTTCATAATTCAATGTTGTATTACGAAAATTATTTGAGGGATCAATACGTGACAATTCTAAATTTAGATATTTTAAATTTTTATTGATGGCAGTAGAGTTATGTACAGAGTTAACCTAAACTTTAAGAGCATACAGTTCTTTTGTGCGGCCCTCTAGAGTGGATCTTAGAGATTCATTCTCTTGCATAGATATCTCTAGAAGCTCTTTACAATGGTCCTTTTTCTCTTCTCCTTCTTTCTCATTTTTATTTGAAAATTTTTTTAACTTATTCATTTCGTAATTTATCGCGTCTTTTTGCTACTCCTTGGCCTCCTAAGTTTTTCTCTTAGCTTCTACCAATTATTTGTCCTTTTTGAGCTTCTCTTTCTTTTTCTTATTTCCAGCCATGTAAGTTTCTCACTGGTTCCTAATTTCCACTTCTTCTCTTGTGCCCTCCGTCAGCAACTCTCTGAGGCCCTTGTATTTCTTAGCTGCAATAGAATTGCCAATCACAGCTTTTAGTCTCAGCTGATTAAGCATTTCTTTTTCCAAATCTTTTAGGAAATCATTATTATTGTAAATTTCTGATTTGGATTTTTCTGGCGTTTGGACTCGTAGAAGCATAGTTTTTTGGCCTGCCTGATAGATGAGTATAATTTTTTATCTTTTGATCTCGCTCTTTTAATATGATTGATTAAAGCAAAATTATCTATATTAAAATTGTAAAGTTCCAAATTTTTATTAAAGAATACACACTCTATGGTCTGCCACAGGGCCTGGGCTTACCTCTTGTCTCTTCTTTTGAATATTCTAAGGCTTTATTTCCTTATTTTCTGTGAAATATGCAAGAAAGTTAGGATGTTCTTTAAGGCATGGTAGGCAATAAAAAATACACTAATTCTTAAATAGGTATATTATTAGAACCAGTATCAGTAGTTACAAGGAAACACAATCGAGCAACTTACTAAACAGCAAGCTCAGGCGAGACTGAGACGTGAGTCACAGCGTACAAATATCGCTACCGCTCGCGTAGTGTATTTACACTATATCGCATACACCACGGTCCTCCACCCTTTTAAGATTTCAAGAGACACTTGTGCTTAAGGCGCTCAGAACGACGACGCTCTTTGGTTTTAACTTTGTAGGCAATTGACTAATGGTGGTGTCGCTTGCAAAATTGAGCAGGAGATACTTCCACTCGAAAAGTGGAAGGCGACAGGTGCTTTGGTATTTTAATTTCTACTCTTTTCTCGCTGTTTTTGCTATAATCATCTGCCATAACCATATCGCCAACGGATAGTGTGACCTTGCGTGGCCCGCTGCTCTTTATTATAGAAGCACTTTGTTTATTTACCACATCAGTTTCCACGCTCAGACGCAACAAATCAAATTGCGTGCGAAACTCTCGCTTATAAATTTAGTAGGCAGGACTCTTGCCTGTTGTGCTACCTTCAATGCTTCTATAATCTGCTAGAAAAATATTAATCGCATCATCCAGTGCCTCTCCCCTTTAATAATTTTGCTAACCTCATCCTTAAAAATCTCAACGAACTTTTTGCAGCTTCGTTAGTAGCTGGATGGTACGGCGGAGAAAAAGAGTGTTTATTGCCTAATTTTGACAAGAAAGAGTTAAACTATTTGCTAGTTAACTTAGCTTATCGTCACTGCAATATACAGTCTCCTTCTCGCTCTACCAGCTTTAAATTTTTATCCCATCCTTGTCACCAGTGTAAAATATGCAAGAATGTAAGTATGTTCGTTAAGGCATGATAGGCCATAAAGGACACACTAGTGCTTGAATAGGTATACTATCGCAGCGAGTATCAGTAGCTACACGGAAACACAATTAAGCATCTTACTTGATAGGAAGTTCAGGCGAGACTAAAACGTGAGTCACAGCTCACAAATATTGTTAACGCTTGCATGGTGTATTTACACTATATCGCATACATCACATGGTCCACTTGAAAAACAGAGGAAATTGTATCTTTTTTTTTATGAGGCGATCATAGCAAAATATTTTTAACTGTTTCAAACTGCACAGGAAATTCAAAACTACTATGTTAAAAATTGACTGTATTTCTAGCGCACAACAGTACATGCAACACGCACACTCTCCCACTCTTTGTTCTCGAGCACCGAAGACGAAAACCTTTCGGAGAGAGTCGTATGCGAACGTGCCGCTCACACCAGATATTTGCTCGAAAATACACCCGACACCGAGAAGATGCTACACCTGTACCACAGGTCTTACACCGACTCAATATGTTTTGCTTTTGACGAAATTTTTCTCTACTCTTTCTCTTTACTCGTTATGGTATTATTCTAGCGATAAAAATAGCCTATTTCTCTTTTCGTTAGTAACGACTTTAAATATTGAGTCGAAACCCTATTTACAATGATGGTATGCAACAAATATAACGATTAAGACAGTACAACGAAAGAAAAGTAGTTTGAATTGGCACTATATATATAAGCATAGAAACCGTCAAGAAAATACGATGCTTGTCATCGTGAACATAAATCAGGGCTTTGTTCAGAAGACGCCGAGCGTCTTGACCAGCTTGCATAAGCCAGTTGCAGTGCCTATACACATGAAAATGTGTAATCATGAACTGCTCTATAGGTTCGACTGGCACGTCAGCCTTTTTCTCGTGTCTCGAAGGCCCACAACTCTCTTTTAAATTCCATCACTTTTAGCACTGCACACAACCAATTTTCTTTACCATAATGCATTGTACTTACTGGCAGCCTTCTCTTTCTCCTATCTCTTGTTATGCCTATCACTATGATCGTTACCAAGTGCAGGCCGCTAACTTTTTAGCCTGTTATCAAAAGCTGTTGCTGGAAGCTGTAGTTGATTTGGTAAATCAGAAGGCACAGCACAAAATTGGATCTACACCTTTTCATCTAAAACATTACAACTTGTATACACAAAAAACTCTTTTCTCTTTTACAACTCTTATGCTTAGACAGAACTCTCTTTAATACCTGATAGAAGATACACAAAGTACGACCGGGGGTTGCAAGCTTACTGAGTCAGTCCATGCGCCCACCCTCCTCTTTCTCTCGCTACTTGACAGCCACGCGCTTGCAACATCTGTACACCTAAATCCTTGTTTTCAATATTTATATTTATCATGAAGTTTAATTAACACAGTACAAATCGAATACTTAATAGTAACAACTATGGAGTGACGATATAGGTTAGTTTAACGAGAGTAGTAGAACGAGATTGATTAGTAGCGCGGCGGACGGACACAAAGTGAAGTCGCGCATAGAGACGATGGACTGGCTGAGGCGCAAAGCACAAGCACAGGGCAGAGCCGTCTAGTGTACATTACATGGAAGATACATACAGACGTATACATATTTCGACACTTCCTTCTGGCTGCATATCCCTAATTATAAATTATTTAATTGAAAATACTAATTAAAAGTCAGACTTTTCAAGTATGATTTTCGAATCAAAAACCTAGCAGTTAAATCAAATGTGCTACTTAAAATAATTTAAATTTTAAAATATATTTTGTGTCTTATCTAAGGGCTCAGGTGCTGCTGCTAAATGTTGTGAGTGAGGTGTACAGGACGAAGATCACAAACCTTAACAAACATAATCATATCTTTGTACGATACAAATAGAAAACTTTTTAATATTCTAATAGAGTTTCATTATCAGTCGATTACGAATTGCAATGCAACACATTCATCAATTTTAATATCTATTGTTACAACAAATACGCATGAAATATTTTTATACTTTTCAAGGTCGATCGAATTATTCAAAACGCAATTATACAAAACGCAAGACTTTAAAAAGTCTAATCTACAGTTAAGAACTCAGCTCAGCAAGTCGATAGACAAACAACACACAAGTGTTTACTAATTAAAGTCGACTATCTAATTGAAATCTAAATCACAATATTACTGCAAAATTCAAACTGATCAAACTCAAAAAACTAGTCATCATTTACAAAGTTAATTTAGTGATGACAGATTGTTTACAGGATAAATAATATGCTGAAGACTTGTATGAGACAAATATATTGGACTAATTATCTTCCTTTAACGAGGTCAACCTATCTTCGAACTAGTTTTGCAACGTTTTTCTACTCTTTCCTATTCTTTTTTTTATTGAAATGTAGAATTGCTATTCGATTTAAAATAAATATAAGTGATTATATTCTAATTATTTAATTCTAACCAGTGACTCTTTTATCAAACAAATTTTCAAATATTTACCTATGAAAATACTTGGAGTAACAAATTTTCGATCAAATTTTCATTTGAAAGATCATAACAATTTTAACTTTTAATCACAGTCTAAATTTTAGTTAAATTGTTATATTTTCAGTTTCAAATAAATTTTTTAAATAACGTGAGTCTGGACGGAATTTTTCGAAGTAAAGCTCTTTATTATCGACTTATGGCCGGTAAGCTTCAGAATATTTTTTATTACTGGCACTGCGGTGATGTAACCATACACGTAGTATCGTGGTGTGATCAGCTGCCAAGCTGCCCCACTTTTATGACTGTAATGTCTGCAACAGCATTTTGAATTTTCCATTTTGGCCTGTGAATATGTATTGAGATGAAATTAGGCCAAACTTGGTACCCAGCTAATTTATCAGGCTTACAGTATTCTGCTTGATTATTGGTTGAATGATTACTATAGCCACAAGGTGCCCATGAATCAGCTGTTCATCAAAATGCACGAATCGATTTTCCAAATATCTTAAACTCTTGTCCAATAGTCACATATGCCTTCATATAGGCTTTCTATTGAATACATGCACATACTAGCTTATTAGGCATATTTATGTGAAAATCAGTTACACATAAGCATCCATACCTTTATTGTGTAGGCATTATGATGCTACAAATAAATTTACAACATATTCTATTTGCAAGTTAAATCTTTGACATTGAAAGATTCATGTGCTCCGGTAACTTCAGACAATGCCAGGCTACTATGAGGAGGTCATGTTATATTAGGTTTACTGCGATTTAATATTCTTTAAATTTTCTCTTTTGATTTAACTTGCTACAAAATATGTTAATAAACCCTTTTCACAAATGTACCAGCTAAATTCCAAAATAATGTACTAAATCTCCATTTAGATCGATATTTCCAGCTTCTTATTTCTGTAAAATCTTCAAGGAATATATAAAGACGTAAGGAGATTAAACTTTATAAAATTTTTAATTGTGATACCAGATTGTTACGTAAGTGATTGTACTTAATACACTTAGCTTAGTGTTATCCTTCACTTGACCGTTTCATTTAGGTATTAAACAAATTGTCATTTCATTTTAAAAATTATTTGACTGCATGTGGCTCGACAATTCTTTACAGCTATTTCCGAGGCTTCAACGTAATGCATTAAAGATGAAATAAATAAAACTGTTTGATTTAATATTAAACTAATAGTTGGTAGAATTCCTTATGATGATTATAAACTACTGTCAAGCCACATGCTGCGTTACTGATAATGAGCTTCAGATTCCAAATGCCAATTTACTGATATATCACAAGTATTTTCAAAGTGCTTAATAAACTTGTAGCATCTAGACAAGAATACTTAATAGGCTTTGTAAGCTGTCAATGTATTTTCTAAGGACGATGCACAACCTCACAAATCACCGTAAAAGCCAGTTTTGGGCCAAAGCATGTGAATATTAATCTGTGTGGCATAAAACTGGATGCAGCAACTTTTTATAGCATTATCTTTCAGAAAGCTGTCTTGATGCATTTTTGAAGGATGACAGCATCTTCTCTTGACCAATAAAGATGAATAAACAGTTTAGCTAGTTTACTTAGCCCACTTTTATTGCTAATATGGTTGTTGTATCCAAACAAAAAGCCATTAACATTAAATTTCAAGAATCATGAGATAAAACGTACTTTTGCGATAAAACACAACATTATCTCAACTGCATTTGCAAGGACCAATAGCTTGGTAAACTCCAATATTTTATCTTCTCCATTGATATATCTTAGCAATAAAACAAAGAAAATTAAAATACAAATTTCTTTCATAAATTAGCTACTACAGATTTCATATGAAAGTAGTCCTGCAGAAAATGTTTGGCCGAATTTCATAACGTCAAAACATACATCGCGGTTTGGAAAAACTGGTTTTTAAAAATTTGTTTTAAATCTTTAAATACTAGTTGAGTAAGTAAAACAAATAATTTAAGATTATGATAAGATATTTTAGGCTCACGTTGTGGGTTGTGATAAACAGCTGACAACGATAATAAGAATTTATGGGTATATTGGCATGCAGAAAGTACTCGTGCTTTATCTCCTTAGTTAGTATGAATGAGATAAAGAATACATGTGAACTCACTTATTATGTTAGCTACAAAGCCCGGAGAAACATTAATCATACTGTTAAGTATACAGGCTGCATAAGTTATTATGTCGTCGTGACCATGCAGGGTGACCATGACACGATCATACTGTAATAAATTGATTATACCGTTGCAATCTAGTGATTCATGCTTTGGATTGAACTCGCTACAAAAATTAAAAATCGCTTACTTACACGAATGCAGCCAGCAGATTTTCAACAAAATTGACTTCCTCTGTATAAGTTCCATCTTCTGAATCCAAAATTCCACAGCAATCATGAAAACTGCCTGCAGACAATAGAAAAATTCGAAGAGAGTATTCGTTGCATTATCAAGTGACACATACTTGACTGACTTTAGCTACCTCGTTCAACGTACTGTTATTCCTCATACAGTCGTTAAATCCTAATAGAATACAATCTATACTTGATTGCGATGAACATGACAAAAATTATATTGAACTGCTTAAGCTCACC
Organism: Copidosoma aretas; assembly: GCA_030522625.1. Lineage (NCBI taxonomy): Eukaryota > Metazoa > Arthropoda > Insecta > Hymenoptera > Encyrtidae > Copidosoma > Copidosoma aretas. The sequence continues at coordinate 23,890 of JAPYYV010001030.1, forward strand.
TGAATAGTAGCTAGACCCCATCATTAGGTTAATTTTCATAAATTTCACATGTCTACAACCTTATCCTTGCGATAAAACAAACAGGATAAATATTTTCGTCCGTGTAACTTTTATGACTGTCATAATTATATCTAATGCCGTTATTTAAAGAAACGTGCTATTTCAAGAAACTATGTTTTATAATCAAAATTGACTTGGCATTTTTGGCACGTTCATCAGTCTAAACGCTTAATATTAAATTTTATCATACATTGAGCAGAAAGAAGAGCTATATGTGCTTGGGGCTTAAGACTTAAGCCGTCTGTTGCTAAGTAAATACTTGGTTCGTTTGAGGCCTATCTTGCAGGTCCCGAACGAACCTACTACTTGTATGACCGAATAACCTAACCGTAGGCTGCAGTTTATAGATGAAGCGGAAATAGCCAACAAAACGCAGAGCGTTCTGGCAGAACCATCAGGGGTCGTACCATATAACATTTTCCAACCTCGACATATGGATCTGGGCAAGAAAATTTTCATCGTCAAGACGGCATAAGATGACTTAAAGAGACAAATTTGTTGGTCCAGATCTTATTGACGTAGCTAAAAAAATCATATGATACGGCCCCTGTGGCCGTACTGTGTAACTTTGGGTACGTTTTTTTAATCGGTCAGTCTGTTAGTCACACGACTCATTTTTATTCTGCTCCAATGCCTAACATACTCGTATGAATATATGGCTGGTGTGTACAAATATACTTATAAAGGAGTAACATGGAAATGGGCTAACTATCCGACCGACCGACCGATTAAAAAAACGTACCCAAAACCGCTTACTTCTACTTTTTTTACTGATTGTTGTCCTAAAAGCATTCCGTGGCGTCTTTAAGATAAAAATTGCCTTGTCCAGACATAAATTTTGATGCTGGAAATTTCACACAGAAGAGAGTACCACCCTAGAACCATGAGGCTCTATTTACGATGAAAGCAGAAGGCGGAAAGCAGACAGCATAAGCCAGATTGGCTTGTATATGGGGGATTTTCCCATAACTCGCTCAGAGCTGCACGAGAGTCGAGACAAGAGAATATTCGTTACATTATCGTCTGGCTCTTAAAAAATCTTGTAAAAACCATTATTGTCTTGGTCTTGGCATGAGTATTTTTGTCTTGTCTCAATCTTGTCTTGAATTCTTAGATTGAATTGTCATTTAAAAATTTGAGCTAAAATTTTTTAAATGTTCATGTCAAGATAAATTCAACAAAAAGTATTTATCTGTACATTTTAACTGTAGATGTATTAAAAATCTCCAAAAACAAAGAATTTACAAAAAAATATATTTCTGCCCTCACCTGTTTTTTATTATAATTGTATTTCAACTAGAATTAAAATTGATATTTTTTAGTCCTAATCATTTGAAATTTAACTGTCCAAAATACTAGATCAAAATAAGACAAGACACGACAATATCAAGATAACTCTTGTTATCTTGTACAGCCCTAATCTCGCTCAGATCGACTAAAAAATTTGCTTAAAAAGATACTTATAAGAAGAAAATATTTTTCTATTATAATCACTCAGAATCCTACTTAGAACATGTACTTTTAACGATTTTACTACATAGTTTTTTTTTCCAAAATGTTGACGTCATTTTCAGTCAGTCTATTTTTGCAAAATTTCGAAAAAACATGTTCGTCGGTGATGGCTGTCACTAAGCCGCTTTTGAACTTTATGCGTCCTGACCAAACCCAAACTAGAGATGAGATGCAACCCTATCGATTGAAAGAATATTACGTTCAATTTAGTGCCTCCAGTCAAAAGTCACAGCGTTTTAAAGGTGAGCCACAAAAATTAACAAGTGGGAGGTATTATGGACACTTTGGAGAAAATAGTGATTTTTCTTCAGATCAGTATAACTGTTGATTGGCGGCACAAAATAGAACAAATCTTTTTTTAATCGATAGGGACTCACTTTAGAATTGATTAAAGCCGAGCTAGGGTCTTCTAACGTACTCTGCTACTTGGCAATGCGTGCTCACTACATTATCGATATGTTTAGATGATCACGGAACTGTTATGGAACTGACATTCCGAACCTGACATTTCGAGTTTTGGAGTGCTCTTATAGCTCGTACACACAACGTGCATACCATTTCTTTAGGGATTCATTTGCTGCAATCAGGTACAATAGGAAAATGCAGTTTGCGTACCTATTTACAAAAGTTTTTTATTACCTGATCGAAGTTTGTGTCCGTCACAAGAAACGAAAAATACACGCTCATATATATACGAGATTAATACTGCAAACGGCAATCGCAGTGGCATTTGTTTACTTTAGATATGTTCTTTTAAATTTGGTTGGTTGTTGATACTTTGTTAGTAAACACCACGTTTTTAAGTAGATTTGTTCTCATGCAAAGTTTTTTGGTTCAATCCCGAGACAAAATATATGCACAGATTACTTACACTTATTAGTTGACAATCGATTCAACTATGGTACAAATGTAATCCGTACTGACCGCAACTCATGACGTGTATGCGCAAGTCCGACAAAAGACCTCTATTTTCAACAGGGAAGAGCATTTATGGGCAAATTTAAGTTGGGGACAGTCCGTGGAACTGGCATTTTGACCCTATTTCCGCAATTTTCTTGGTTAAGGAGGCAATAAATGAAAAAAAAAAATATATGTTAAAGAATGTTAACTACCTTGAACATATAAAACCGCTTAAATAGTATCCAAATTCAGTTGCTTACGAGTACACTAGCTTCGGACACGATCTGAGCAAGTTACAAGAGAATCACCCATATCAATATTTATAAAATTACAAGTCTTCTGCCTGGATTGCCTGCCTTATGTTTTCATAAATATAGATATACAACCTATTGCTGTTTATGCTTTCTGCATTTTGTTTCCATCGTGAATAGAGCCCGAGGGGCTGAAGACACACGCAGCGGTATGAAGCCAACGAATAAAGAATGACGAATGAGAACGACCAATCAGCGCGTCATTCCAATTACGTTGCAATAATTACGTATATCTTCAGCCAAACACATCATTAATAGATGCAATACTACACTGTTTATCAGAGGTCATGCATTATTTACATAAACTCCTTTGCGAGGGGGGGGGGGGGGGTACGTGGTTTGTTTACTATTGATTACGTTGGGAGGAGGGAAGAGATATTTGAAAAATTTTTGTCATCAGATTTTAGCAGCAACCATAAAAAATGTACGAAATTATAGAAAATAAATCTATCCTTTTTAAAGCGTCAAAAAGCTATTAAAACTCCTCCGCGTAGAAGTAATCGTCGTAAAGACGAAGTATTGAGTATAATTTTAATAAGGACGATGAACAAGATGCTGAATCGCTTGCTATCGAAAAATTAATCGGTTTAGACGTCAGGGAATCTTATGAAGATATTAATTTAATAGTAGAGTGGCTTAAGGTAGCTCACCTCTTGGGCACTGTTCCAACAAGTGATGCCACCCAGTACTAATGATAAGTGCAGTAACTAAAAAAAATTGTATTATCTTGCACGCTGATTAACTCGTATTACCATTACGGTCTTCAAATACTAAAATAGTTATTGTAAACAGAATTTGACAAGAGATTTAGGGTAGTTAACAAAAAAAAGAACCGTTTTATTATTTTAAACTGTTAAAAGGGCACCGCAACATCCGTGCCTAAAAGGTGGGCTCCTCGGACGGCTCCTAACCTACCTTCTGTATATAGTAATACTTTAAAGCAGGCTTTCTTCGCAAATTTATAAAGTAGTTATAATTGATCTACTATAAGCCTCTGAAACGTTCTGAGTAGAATTAGAAATATTTTTAAGCAATCATTAAACACATAGTTTAAAACATTGGGAAATCTGATTATTTTAAATACATAAAAAGAATGTAAAAGTCACGACTGAGCTGGATTTTGAAGTTTCCTATAATAGGCTGTGTTGATTAATCACTTCATAACTCAGGTCATATGGTCTTAATAGCTCTAAAACATTTAAGTTCCTTTCTATAAATATAAATGACATATTGATAGAGTTTAATAAAAATCTGATAATTTGAATTTTGGTTTTGGTCTCCCTTAAGTGTGATGGGGCAGAAGAAAATCAAAAATTATTTTAATGCAATTGTTTATATTATAAAATATTATTCATCCATTATAATTTATTTCTATTATTGATATAAGTATGTATACTTAACTAATTATAAGTAATAAATAAATGTATTATATCATAACAAAGACAAGGATCTTTCGATTTTATTTTTACAATTTTTGATGGTTTTAATGGTTAATAGTCGTTTTTGTACGAGATTGTAAAGGATTTAATTTGCGAACCGAAAGGTTTACGGTACGAGCCATAGGCATGGAATGTAACGAAATTTGCAATAATATATCCTTCACGATTGAGTTAGGTTTGCTATTTCTCCTACTGAGGGTGTACCAGGGTTCCAAAAATGCCCGAGGTAGAGAAAATATTTTTTACAATTTTTTTTTCAGATTTTTTGTATTGAAGAATTTTCTTTATATTTACCGTGTAATATGTTTACTATGTAGAGGGGGAGGGGTTAATTGCAAACTATTACTGTAGCTTACGTGAGAAGAAGGAATAGTCAAAATATTGAAAAAAAGTTCTTACGTAAATAGTGCACGACCCCTCAGCCAAATTAGATAAGGAAAAAGAGTTTTGGAGCAAGGTCACACTCCTAAAAATATAGAACGTTATTCTGTTTATAATTTCTCATGTGATACCACATAAAATTACATATTGCATTACATATGGTATTACATGTTGACATTTATAAAGTGATTTGGATTGGTAATGTCATATGTAATTTCATGTGAAAAAACGTATGATTTGCAAATTCAAATAAAAAAAAAATTTTGTCATCCAAAAAAAATTATGAATTACAATCAATCGCTATTTACTAGACATTAGTGTGATTATGATTCAGATGATAACACCTAAACATAGGGTCGCATGTACTATTCCAGAAATTGGGAAAAAACTGATGAATTTTATTTCCTTATATTAAAGATAAATCAGGTGAAAACCCCTGTTTGAGAGTTATTCGGATAGTTATACCATTTTTATGCAGAAAATAACGCTACACTTTATTTTGTAACTATTTTTTAAAAAAAAAATTCTTTCTCGATTTTATCTTGTAATTTCATACGTTCTTTCACATAAAAAAAAACGTCTTGTATTACCAATTCAAAACCCTTTATGTATTGCCACATCTAACTACAAATGGTTTTACATAAAAAAGAACATACAGACTGAAGTTCTATGTTTTTAGGTAGGCCGAGTTGATTAGATAAAAAGTTTTAAAAATCTGTTGTATAACATGAACTTCTCAATGATTTGTACATCATGCAGGATCTCTTAGGAACACATGTTTTCCTAATACACGTCTCTTGACGAACATATTTAAAAAAACTTTTTTAGAATAAAGCGATATTTTTTAGCTTGTTAATAAAATAATTTGAATTTGATTTTTACTGCAAAACGTTGTGTGGCGTACGGTTAACATAGCATACTGAGACGTACGCGCCCCACCACCTAATATAGGGACGTATGACAAGAGAGAGAAGAAGCCACACTCTTGAGTCGGGTCAGAGAGTAGAGGAGAAGAAGAAGAGTCAGGATTCTCGAAACTGGCAGATACGCCTCCAGATTACCGCGCTACCCTTGACTTTTTCCTTGGTCATAAAGAATAATAAAAAGAAGTTAATAGTCCTCACTGTGTACTTATTTCGTGTTTACCCAACCGAAAAAAAACCGACGTAACAGGAGAATTTTTGGTGTCAAAAGCGTGATCGTTTGCAACGCGCACACATCGTGGTACCGTGAGATAAAAAGTCAGCGTAGGAACCAAAAAAAAAACTGTTGTAAACAAGGGACCACAGAAGTAGGGTCAGAGAAGTAAAAAAATTGAGGGACAATGCAAAGCCTGCTTGAAGACGTCAGAAATTAATGGGGCGCTTACAAGCGAAATCAGATACCAGGAAACTATAGACAGAGTAACAATACCAGTCAATGTAGAAACCACTATAATACAAATAACTAAATGACACAACATAAATTCGTAGCTACATTAAACTAAAATTAGAGTTATAATAACTATGCAGATACACAGAATCCGTTTACTCTACCTATGCATGATATAATAAATCAAACAGAGACGCGCGATCAACAGACCACTTTATCTACATCAGGCCACTTAGCAAGCAATGTGCCCATATTCGATGGCGACCCAGTTCATTTTTATTTTTCGAACAAATGACGAGGAGTGTAGCCTGGACAAAAGGGCCACTTTATAAGAAATTTATAATTAGAACATTAGCTAACAGGCTAAAAGGCAGAGCAGCCAAGTGTATACCACGTCTAGCACAATTTACGTCGATTGAATAATTTTTAAGGAAACTAAAGAACAGGTACGCGAGCATCAGTAATGCTGCCACACTTTTAACACATCTTACAGCCATTACACAACAAAAAGAAGAACATGTTGGGCCTTACTGCGATCGCGTTCAAGCGCAACATAATAGGATAACAACACTTTATGGCTTGAACCCAAATTAATCTCCTACACAAAAGTTTGCACTAAAAATCAGTGCCGAAAAAAAGGGATAAAATAATTTTTCTATGGACTACGGGCCACATACAACTAAAATGTAACATGCATTAGTCCTAGAACATTAAACGAAGCAGTAGTAGTGGCGCTAAATATAGAAAGCGAAATTACCCTACGCTACACTACTCCAAGAGGACAAAATGCATACATAAGCGTGTCCTAAATAAGACTACAAGACGAAAAAATATTACCAGGTATTTGTGACTAGATACGATAAACAGATTAACCGGAGTAGGGTGCAGACGATAACTACGAGTTGAACCTATACGGAGACAAATAGGACAATCTTTTGACATAAACACTTGTAAATACAGATATTAAAAATTGTTAAGGTCTTACAAATGCTCAACCGACTAAAGTTGAAAAAAAAAATGAGCAGAGCTATAATTTCATGTATTGTAAGCACAAAAATCACAACACAAACGAATGTGATACGTTAGTAAGGGACAAAAAAAAAGGTAAAATAAATCTTAACGAAATGCGAGAACACTACATGTACAATCAGAATTACCTTAGAAGAGGTAGTTTTAACGATGTGTAAAATAATAACAATAAACGCTATAATACATAGTGCATAACATACCTGACTCACCTAAAGATAAGACGCATGACATACACACGGAGACGGTAAACACCCAAGACGCTCGTCGCAGCTCCCAGGCATCGAGTGCGGCTTGACAGTAAGCAAAGATATAATCATTGCGCCCGCAAACGAAGAAGAGCCGAAGTGCAGCATGAAGGAGTCACTCGAAAAACTGTACAGTAATCCACACCTTACAAATAACGTAGATGTGAGGGAAAAGGCAAAGCAGGAAATGATACAACGACACATGACACGGGCAATATACAAAATAAACCGCTGGCGCAGCTTAATAAAATACAGCCAACTGCGGGTGCAGAAAATAATGATTATCATATGTATGCCAAAATTTTACTAATAATCAATAGCCCTGGGTTAAGAAATTACCTAGCCAAAAATAACGTTGAAAGATCACTTAATTAAGTAGGAATAAAATCATTCATCACAGAACACACGTCACCTGAGATATCTATTTTGAAAAGAGGTAGCCTCAAAAAGGAATCATACGTAAATTTTAACAATTAGGTGCCCATAACCAGTATGACACCCGAAGCACGGTGCACGTCAGGAACAGTAGAGGTAGCTCTAAATGGGATGATATGCACTCTACACGTAGTTCTCGATGAATTCCTGATACAAGTGGGAGGACTGATCAGATTAGACCTATTGGAAAAACATAATGGCCACATATCCACCAAGGTAAATATTATAATATCGAGCGGCACCCAGATAACATTGAAGAAACCAGAAACCTTCGAAATCCTTGCAAAGTCGAGACATAATTTTTGTGCGGGTAAAAGATAAATGTAAAAATATATAAACAGGATTGGCACCTCGGCAATAATCAGAGAGACGTATTTTATTTGGCAACATGATTGCAAGCAACAATAACGCTAAAGTGTACGTCAAATGCATAAATATTACAGATTAACCTATGAGAATAATCGTACCTCAAGTAGACTTGTCAAAATGTGAGAGAATTTGGGACACAGATTAATGACAAAGATAAGGCCCGCGTGGAATCAAGAAGCGAGGCAGAAAGAGACATCAGAGTAGACATGTTAAATCCAAGCGCTCTGTGGCACCATTGGCACCAAAAGAAAATAATTACACACCACCACTTCAAAAAGAAAGAAAAGTTGCGGATTACCTATTTAGATATTTGGAAAATTTGACTTCTTGCTCAATAACGGATAGGGTCCCTGATACTAAGACCATAGACGCACTCTATGAACGTGAAAATATGAAACCATTGGTTTAAAATATCGAAACCAGAGAGGCTGGCAACGCAATGTTATTAAAAGTCAGATAAGTACACGTTATGCGCATATACGTAAAAAAACACTTTATTGATGATGCGCTGAAATCTGACATAAAAAATGTTTAGTGTCCTTAAAAGCACTAATTATGGCAGACAAAATTCAAACTATAAGAATATTAAGAGACTTGCAATTTTAAACATGAATAAGTGGCAAAATTTAGTAGAACAAATTAAAGAAGTTTTTAAAGATCTCAAAAGAGCAGCTGTATTGTACACGCCGGCCAGCTAGCGATATGAGGTCATACTAGAATTCTACGAGTCTGCAGTTGGCGGATACAAAGGCATAGACAAAACTTACAACAGGATTGTACAAGATTTTTACTTGAGAAATATGCAACCAGACGTGAGGCAATACTTACTAGGCCGTGAATCCTGTCAAACCAAAAAACTTCTTTGGGTGCAAAAAAAGCAAGCAATGATCAGCAAGGAAACTAGTAGGCTCTTCAAAAAAGCATTCATTAATGTCCACTGGTCTGTGAATATACCCTTGGAAGACAAAAAGATCCATATTCTGTCAATTCAAGACTGGTCCACAAAATATATCGCCCTTGCTTCAGTAGAGAAAGCAACAGCCGATGAGACAGGAAAAGCGCTGACAAATCCATAGGATATTTTAGTGCATTAGCGAAATTATTAAAAGATCGCAGAACCCATTTAATGATCAAAACAATGAAGGATTTCGCAAGATTATTCAAAATTGAGGAAATGGGAAGCACCGCCTACCACCCCTAAAGTAATGGTGGAATAGAGCGCATGCATTATTTCTTAGCGAAATACCTCTATAACGCCGATAAATAAGACAAGAAATAACCATTTCATATGCTTGCATACAATACCTCGGAACATAAGAGTACTGTATTCACGCCTTACAAACTACCTTTCGGACAGAAAGCTCGCATACCTTCTAGCTTTACGCGTCAACAAGATGATCCAACATATGACCAGTATTTTAAACAAATTGCTAAGTCCATAACAAAAATGCGCACTATAGCAGCCATGAAACAAGTACAAGCTAAATTCCATTAAAAATACTATTATGACAGGAAACTTACTGCTAAGATTTTCATGGGAGGGAAGTCCGTGTTTGTCCTTAAAGAACTGTCGACAGGTCTATACGCCGCACAAGATCGCATAACGTAAAGATACAGTGAGGCGAAGAAGTTAGAGTTACCCATGTAGATAAAATATGCATTGTGTACAAGTTACTCTTCGGATACGATACCAAACCCACAATATGAGAAAATGTAATAAAAAAAAGATGTAAAGTAAAAAAACCTTGTAGAAATATTATAATGTAACCTTAGTACATGAAATGATTTTTAAATCTTGCACAAATGTTATAAAAGAGGGAAGAGCATCCACATGAATGAGAAAAAATGTATACACTATAGCGGAACTCTTGAGTCGGGTCTGAGAGTAGAGGAGGTGAAGAAGATTTGGGACTCTTGGGACTGGCAGACATGCCTCTAAGTTACCACGCTACCTTTGGCTTTTCCTTCGGTCATACAAAAAAATAGAAAGAAGTTAATAAGCCTCACTGTGTACTTATCTTGCGTTTACTCAACCGACCACAAACTTTCGTTACAATTGTTATCATTATGTTGACGATAATGTATTAGATTGTATTTTTTAAAAGTATAATCGTAACACTAAAGCATGAATAACTTTCATGCTCATTATGTCCCAATATAGAAACAAAGCCGTGTTCTCAAACATTAGTGTGACAATTTTTTTGCATGTCTTAAGTTTCACACCTGTACAGGTATAATCTAAAAAATAAAGCATGAACAATATTCGTGCCTATTACTGTCAAATATAGAGACAAAACAGTATCTTTGAACATTGTTATAATCTTCATGCATTTGAATTAAATTTTACACTTGTACAAGTATAATATAGCTACTGAAACATAAATAAAGTTACACATTATGTGGAGTATGTGGACAAGCATTTTAAAACAAGCATGCTTTCAAGACTTTACATATCAATAAAATGAGATGCAATTTGTATTGATTAAGGTAATTCTTCTAGTGTTTTATACTTTACTCGTTTTTTATGCGATATCTGACGCTTTCGCAGATTAAGAAGTATTTTGAACTAGATAAATTAAAACTTAAATGACTACAAGATCCCTTGTCATAGGGTAGTAAATGACATTTATATTAACGTTTACTTCTTTTAATCCGAAATTACATTTAAATATAATGTAGATGTCATGAAGTAATTCATGTGCATGTAGAATTTGATTGCATTAAACATATTTAATCTTTTCTGCCATCATTTTATGTATTCGTGATAGTTCTTGGTCCTTTGATTTCAACTTTTCCTTCAAACTCTTATATTTCTCACTCAAAATTCTATTACACTGCAAAAATATATCACAATAATTATGATTGCATAATATTACTTGTACATTTAAAATTATATCTTAAGCCTTACGTGCTTCAATCTACCATTTGCTTATTGAGCTGAAATAATATTTCATACATATAAAATTAAATTGTATACTTTTCAAATATGAAATGCAGTCCAACATTGTAGAAACTATTGCTAACTTGATTGTAGCAGAGGGCACATATGAGTACCTTAAACGTAAGAATTATAATAGTTTACAACTAAACTATTCTCTCATGAAGATTGAGACAAGGAATTTACTGTATCTGCGCTTGTACTGGTACATGGTAAATATCTTCCTCGTTGATTTTTTACTTCCTGTTGAAAATACGATGTAAAAGTAGAAGTTGATCCAGCTTTAAACTGTCATAATCCTGAATTGCAATGCCAAAAACTCTGTTGGGTAACAGATCGTGGAAGCGACAACTTTAGTTAGTTGTTAGTTTTGAAAATCAGGTATCTCTTTGGAATCACACATGTCGTTGTCAATGACTTAAGCATGTGGACCGTTGAGTTTTTCATAAAGATTTCTGTATTCACCGTGCTGCGAAATAGACACAAGTTTTGTTCCAAAGCGGATTTGAAATATTCGTTATGGATGGCCCTAAATGCATTAGATATCCAAAATTCCGACCATAGTACTAATGGTAAGGGTTCAAAGGAAAAGCAGAAAAATGTTACTTATGTTATCAACGAGAAAAAAGGGAAGCTGCTGGGGATACAATTTTTGTTCATCTGCCACATCTAATGGTTTTCTTAATTCAGCATTACTACTTTGGGCTACGTCCTTGGTCTTCTATTTTATAACGTTTGGAAGAGAAGGTTTCACTTGCTACTTAGTCTTAGAATTTTTTCCTGTTCAAATTTTACTTTTTGTTATTACGCTATGACTATACCACAAACTACTGCAATGCTGCTATTCAATTCATGTTTTTTTTTGTTGCTACATCTGTAGCAAAATTTGTCACGTTTACAATTAAACCCAATACAAAAACAAAGTGTCTTCCCTGCGATCGGCAACAAATTTGACCATTTTATTTTTATGTAAATTAGACCATTCGTAGCTCATACAAAAGTATTATCATATCCCCTACGTCACCGACGTATATATTGCCACTAAAGCGGCCTTCAGTTCAACGAGTGAAAAATTTAACTGGAAAGTTATGTTAATCAACCTCAACATCCCATAAAAGATGTTGAATTTTGAGCTTAGATATATACACATGCGTCCCTGGGGACTATAAAGGAAATTACAGCCTTTATAGACTAAGGGTTGGTCATCCTCGCCTTTATCTCGACTAGAAATTGTATACACCCAGAAGGCTATGCTGTACTTTCTTCCATGAGTGGGTATAGTAGCAATTATTAATTAAAGCAAAAATCAAACAGTAAGTAGTCTATTGCAATAATAAAATGGTTCCTTAATGTAACACTAACCTTTTTCTTTTGCCATCTAGATTAAACTGCTGCAAGGCTAGAGCAGAATAGAACGTTTGGTTTGATTTTAATAGTTAAAAGTTTACTGAGCACTTTAAAACCTGCAAAAAGAAATGTAGCACACAAGGGAAATCATTTCAACAAACTATTTCCGCAGCTATAAACTCAATTTGGTTGCAAATAAATTTGCAGCTTACCTTTGGCTGCAAGTATTTTATGCCGCATAAACAATGACCCACTGCGGCTGCAGCTTACTAGCTTCGGTAATATAGCCGCTGGTGCTTCAATTAATAGCGAACTTTTATATCATTAGTTATATCGTTTACTTTGATAAAACACATAGACACTTTATTATAAGTATCGATACTGTTAATGATACTTTGGAGTATTTATAACAATCGATTTTTTAATACATGGCTTACGGTTTAGTACAAATACGCACATTTTGGGAGAGAAGGAGGGGTAAACAGCGGAAAAAACCGTAAAATTACCATCTCCTAAAAGTGTACAGGTGCGAAAATGTGTCTATTGTGGTAAGAAACTTTATAGATTTTTGTACGCAACGTTGTATAAAGAGCTTAAAGATATAACAAATTGGGGCCTTGAAAGCATATCGGAGCAATAACACATAAACGAATGTATTAATTCTATTTAACTGGATATACATGTCTTACTGCATTAATCGGAGATTAAAAAGGATCTTTCTTGTTCATAGATAGAAAACGTCTCAACATATTCGCTTCGAGTGCAATTCTGAAACAGTGCCCACATTGAGCATCTTGAGAACGATCGGTCTGACCAAAAAAGGAGAGTGGTAAATATATATATATATACATACTAGATTTTATCTATTATGTCTGGTAATTCTTTGATTAGTTTAAAATAAGGCCACCTGCTCTTGTCCATTTTTGTTATGTGCAAATAGTAAATGTATTCACATTTTATTTTGCCTATTCTTATGCTAACCCTTCCCTCATCTATTTGCCATATATGTCATGGTATGTTTGCATTTGAATCCAACATGATATTTGTAAATCTGAATATTATTCTTTCCTTTTATCTTTAATTTTTTTATTTCCAAGTCCATGCCTACCTTGCCCGCCTCAAGCTTTCGTATATGTGCGCGTCTAGCGAAATCGGGCTACCACGCGCGTGCGGCGCATTTTTCGCTTAAGCACAATGTGTTCAACTCACTCGTACGGACTGGAAAAAATCTAAAAAAATTATTAAAAAATATAAATCATCAGATTTTGACCTGCACTTTATGATAGTGCTATTATTTTTAGCGTAAAAACGTTTTTTCGTGTTGAAATATGTCCATTCACTTTCTGTCGTATCTCTGAAATTCGCCAGTTTAAAAAAAAAAAATTTACCCGAATTGAAAGAGCAACACTCGGACCACATGACCACAAATTTTTAGAGTGGACGAGCAAAAAATGCGTAAATGACGTGAAAATAAATACGTTAACATTTTGTCAGCCACGCTTGACAGACAACTACATAGTTATTGTACGAAGTGTAGACTAACTAATAAATACTCGACATTCATCAAAACATAGTTTACGTTATGTATAAACAGAAGTCATATACTTGACTTGATCCGCTTGATAGTTCATAAACAATGAAATTTTCAACTTAAAAAGCTTTAAAGTATCAATTTGTTCTAAAATTTTTTCAATGATTGTATTTAACAGTTTTTGATTTTGCGAACCCCCTAAACAAAGAAGAACTTTTTAATTGTGTGCAAAAGTATGTTAAATTATCAAATTTAAAGACTAAGTTTACCACTCAATGACCTGGACGACACTGGACAGAAGGGTTTTTTCAAACCTCACCCAGAACTTACAATAAGAATGGCACAAAATTTAATTAAGGCATGGGCAGAGGTAGCTGAAGAGCATTTGAGAAAATAGTTTTCAGGAGTCCGGTCGTTTTTAAAAAGTAAAATCTTGCTCACCTAAAAACCTCAATAACACCTTAATTGTGACGAGACAAGTGTAGAGTGTGTCCAAAAGCCAAAAAAGTTATTACCGCAGTGGAATCAAAAAAAGTGCATAAGCAAGTCGATGGTGACGAGAACGTAAAACTTCACTACTATGTCTTTGTACAAAGCTGAGGGCACTCGTGTCCCTCCAATGGTAATGTACAATTATAAAAGTGCTATTCTAGTTAAAGTCTTAATAAATTGTCCACGAAATTGGGGCTTGGGAAACTCTGAAAGCGGTGGACAGACTACTGAGCCTTTTTATGAATACATGAAAAAAATATTTTATCCTTAGGCAATTGTAGACAAGCCTAATTTTTTCATAGTAAATTACTTGGATGGAAATTCATCCCATGCTTCTATACTACTGATAAGATTATGTAGAGATCACAATTTCTGAATTATTAAGTTATTTTCTTACTTAACTCACATATCTTAACCGATAGATGTGTCTTTCCTCGAACCTTTTAAAGCAAGCTGGTAAAAAACAGTCAACAAGTGGAAAACAGATAATAATATAAGTCGTCCGAGAAAAGAACATTGTCCTAATGTTATCAAAGTGACTCTCAAAAATATAAGATATGTAGCTTTAATTCATCAAAGTGCCTTCAAGTGCAGTAAACTATGGCCTTTCAATGAAAATACCATAGATTATGATTTATTGAGTGAAACAAGAGAAAGAAAGCTATAACAATACCAGAAATAGCTCGTCATCAAGTGGGTGGTGACGTTTTGGAAGAATTTAAAAAATCTTTTAATCAACAATTACAAAACGATTTCAAAGTATCTGAGTCAAGAAAAATATAGAATAATGATAAGAAATTCGAAGGTTTCTTTGAGTATTTGATAAGACTAAAAGGAAATTGGAATGAATATTCGAAGAGCATAGAGAAAGATTATAAAGAATTAGCTTCTACGCAGTCAGAAGAAACTGTTGGTCCTCCATTTGCATCATAAGATAGAACAATAGCGGTATAATTAATTTTATTTTTACATTTTTTCTATTGATGTATTTTTTTTGGCGAAAGAATCAGTTATTGTATTTTAATTTTATTTACACTTTTTAACAAATGTTTATTTATTTTTCATTAAATTTTTTTTTCTAAATTTGATTAGAACAGATTAATTTTTATTATACATTTTGATGAACTTTTTATGTGACAAAAGTTTTCGATAAAAATTGATTTTTTTGATTGACTTAATTTTGAAAAGCTTGAAAATTTTTCAAAATGTAAGAATGTAAAATTTTTTTTGTAGAATGAGAGTTTGAGATGTTTTCTTAGGCAATTTTTTAACTAATGTATCTTTGAGCATGAAAGTACTTCTCATCGACCAAGAAATTCTACTTGCAGCAGTGACAGAAAGATTACACATTAATTGTTCTATAATTAATTATAGTTGGAGAATTCAGGATAAAATGAAAGATTCAGAGATGAAACAAGTACCTGTGATTCATGATGATACAGTAAATAATTTAGAGTCTAGTGGCAGATTTACATTAATAAATGATGTTGAAATAAAGTATGTTAATTCTTTTAAAGAACAAAATATCAATATGTGTCAATCGAGTCGCTCGACCAATAATTCGAGTAAAATGAATAAAAAATCAATAAAAAATTGTACTTTAAGTAAATATATGTATTTTTATATTTTTGCTAAGAAGTTGAACTTCACCATTTCTTGTATAAGTCTATTTTTAAGGCAAAACCTTGTTGTTAAGCAATCCTACCCCAACTATTAGTCAAGATAAGGAGTAATTATTTTCTAAGAGTAATGTAAATAAGAGAATTATGTATTTAAAAAAGAAACCCATTGAAAACGAAAAAGAAATACACGAATGTTGGTCCAAGCATTTTTTTTTCTTCTATATTTATTGTACTCCAAATGTATCTGATTTTCTTGTTATATTTTTATTGACTTACATGAACTCTTTAACGTTAACGCATGTCGGACTAATTTTTCACGACACACCGATTTTTTACCTAAAAATGAGAAAATCTTCAAAAATCTTAAAAGCCTAAAATGGTAGCAGCTACAACGTCAAATGAGTTTTGGGACTTGTGTATCCAAAAAGAAGACCAGAAAAAACAAAAGAAATTGGTAGAACAAGAAAAAAAGATTCATCAATCAGAAAGAAAAAAATTGTTGGATGAATAAAAGAAGAGAATGAAAGAAGCCAAAGAAGCGAAAAAAGCTATTTACGATAGATTAAAGGAATCAAATGTTAAAAAATGTAAAACCAAGCCAAAGAAATCATAATAATTTTGGCTAAGTTGAAAATAACTTAAACCGTTCTTTTTATACTTATAATTAAGGTATGCTTAGTAATACAATATTACTTTTTCACAAATACAAATTTGTTCACTTTGAAATTGTATAAATATATAATATTTACGATATATCATTGTTTTTTAATGTGTTTAAATTATTTTTTTGCATGGCTCATTATATTGACATACTCATTATAAATTCGATAGAAAGCGTTCTTGTTCCTCTTGTCAAGCTTAATCTTGTGGTATAGTTTTCCAGAAACATTATCACAACAATATGTATTCACCATAATACAACTAAAAAAACGCATGATACAGCTAAACTTTTAGCTATGATTTGAGCTGTTTAAGTATTTATTCAGCTAATAATTTTTTCCGGGTATAGAATATAATATTTATAAATTTTCTGTATTCGATAGAGTTAACATGGGTTACCTTAGGGAGATTTAAACACGCAGTTTCTTCGCCTAAACTGCACCGGTCCCTGTTAGTATTAGGTACACTAGTATTTTGTGTAGCACATCCACTCGTGAGGGTAGCAGATGCACAGATTTTTTCTTAGTATAGAGGAGACTAGGATACCATTGGTGTGGCATACAGGGTGACTTTAAAAACCCTTTTTTTTGTTGCCGATTACCGACCCCAGCATGCGCACGAGGTTACCGACCTGCAAGGATCGGCTTACCGGCCGGGGTCTGGCGGAAACTATTCAACTTTTGTGGAGGAGTAAGAAGTAGATTTTACAGAGGGTAAATAATAAGTCGGAAAATATTACTAAATAAATAATTAAACATTAAAGTATACTTATGTATATTATAATTTTAAATGCATTTAATTTACAAATATGTGCAGACAAAAATTAACTTACTCTAGGAGTACAACATCAAAATGAATTTCCAAAAAATGATTATTAATTACGGATCTAAGATTTCCTTTGACGTTGTCTTGCATGGATGATAAATTTTCAGCGATCAGCTTTTCCAAGCTGGATGCATCGACTTTATTTGCAAAATTAAACTTTGAAGTTACAATAGTTAACTAGTCCCCAATGCAATTCTTGCATTTATCAACTAATGTGACTTAGAACTCAATACGGCGAAGTCATTCGTCGACACATGCGACCGCTTGCACTAGCCCCAAAAAGGTTGACTTATGGATAACGATTGTTGAACCATGAGTTGTCCTTTTTTTATTGTAATAATCCTGCGCGATATTGCGAGAGTTCCTGGCGAACACAATAGAACTCACGCCGTAGGATGATGTAAATATCTACTTGATATTGCTCACTTACACTCGATCAATTTCGCAGATGAAAATGTTTTCTAAATAATTATTCAGGGTAGTCAAATAATTTTTTAATTTACTTTGTACATAAGCGTTTAGAAATTTTCCTTCTTCAAACTGGGATTTTAAAATCGGCACTGGACGCTTAAGACCATGGTGATTGACATTGTAGTGAAGCCCCATCACGATTTTTTTGTAGACTATTTGTTGATCGGGTATGCATAGGTTACTACACTTGTACGAGATATTATAGCACTATCACTATCTTTTTATCTTTTATAAAGTTTGCGAGATTGAATTTTGCTCCATCAGAATCATGTGTCAAAGAACGTTTTCCCCGTTTCGAGCTGAGTATAGCCATTTCGAAGAATAGTGTAGTTCATAAATTTAAAACACTAGCGGAAAAAATTTCGAATCCTCAAGGAGCGACAACAACACAGAAATTTATTCAACGTTCAGGATTTTTTATTTTCTATGTAAGATGCACCGTCTATGTCTTAAGCATCCATGCTACTTATTTTTGTGCGGAGAGATGAATCGTAAGAACGTACTGATCCACGATTTCCCTCTCTTCCTTAAATTTTCCCAATGTGTGATAGGAAAAGATGACTTATAAACAGTGTACGTTAAAAGATTAGACATATACAAACGTTTACTTATGATGTAAATGTTTGACAAACAAGCTCAAACGTTCTACATGAAAATTTATAATTGGGTATATAAAAATCTTGTAGCCGAACCGATGTATGAGTCACTCATCCTTTCCCATACCTGCAAAAGTTTTCACATATCTCCGGGGTGCATTACATTTGCACAGCAACGTTAGAGTTCTGCCGACAACGGTATATGCATGGACAAGTGTTCTTCCACATGTATGCTTATTGTTAATCTGTAGCATGTAAAATTTTGCATAAAAGTAGGAGAGGTAAGATTCTGCGGAAAAACAGAAAACTCAAAGATCTTGTCAGTTTTTTAACAATGCAGCTCTCTATTCTTTCTTAGAATGAGCTAGGTCTACTAAAATTGCAATGTACTTTTTTTTGAAAGGAGCTTCGTCGACCTGCCAAGGGTCTGATTGGCCAGCCAGCTTTGCGATGCAGAAGGTTTCGTAGTTCAGAGCAAACTAATAGATAAACGTCATTATGATCTATTTTGTGCAACCTAATTCTAGGTGTGCAAATGTACTAGCTTTATATTTAGGCAGGTAAACGTACTGACACTTGCTGTTTGGAAATATACAGGTTCAAAGTCGAAATTCATCCAAAGTATCTTGCTCACAATCTACAAAAAGATAACCGTGACCTTTTGCTGTGGCGTCTTGATATGACTGTTGAATGATCTTGAAATTTTCGGGGAATAACTGTCGAGCCAATTTTTTTATTCCCCCGATCGTGCGAGTTTTTGAATAGGACGATGTACGAAGCGTTGAGACTGATATCTCGCCAATAAGTAGCCTTGTCAAATATTATTGTGTTATTAACATCACGCTAATATTTTTATGATGACTGTCCTTTGTAAATATATCGACAAGAACGTTAATCAAAGACTCGCGCATCAAATCATCAATGATAAAAAGTTTTTTTTAAGATCAGGATCGTTCAAATAATCCTCAACTTTCGACAAACCCTCGCAAAACTTGATTTGTCAGCCCGTTCTTCAAAAAATCCTCACTTTTGTAGCCATCGTGTCCCTCCGCTTGATAAAAAATTATTCGGTCGAACGTCATGTTCGACATTTGATCCAAAATGTTGGAAAACCTTTTGACAAAAACAGTTTTTTTACGGCCTGTTAAGCCGCATATCATACTTATGAACGGATGTCGCAAGCGAGTATTCATTGTGACAGTAATTTTATACTACTTTTATTGTGCAAAGCTTGTACATTAGATACTTCTTTCGAAGCGTATACCTACGAGCCGGTAGGTGTAGTGGCGGAGGCGGCGCACAGTTGAAGATTTTGCTTTTTTTTGTTTTAAAATCGTAAATCACGCGATAGAAACCAAATATCCACTTGATTGTTTTTTTTACTTATTAATATGATGATTGTACTTCAAGGAAAACCTACTCTGAGAATAATTTATTGTTGTGATCAATTATTATTTTGGCATAAACATGAAAGGATCTCTTGTAAAAAAACAGATACAGATCTAAAAACTAATGTACAAGCACGATAATCTTGAAATTCAGTATACCTAAGTTTTTTAGGTCGTGGAGTACGATAATAAGATTATTTTGAGAGATTAAAAATGTCCGATCCTAAATGGCAAACAAAAAATTTTTTTTGTTCAAATAATATTAAAAACTGCAGTATTAGGGTATTTGTGTCGTTAAGTACGATAAAAGGATTATTTTTGAGAAATTAAAAATACCCGATCCAAGATGAAGGACAGAGATTGTTTTTTGCTTTGATATTGATAAGAACTGTAGTATAAAGGTTTTTTTGGATCGCTGAGTACGATAAAAAGGTTATGTTTGAGAAATTCAAAATGAGTGATCCAAGATTGCAGATTAATTTTTTTTTTTTTAATATTGATAAGAACTACAGTATAAGGGTTTTTTGGGTCGTTAAGCACGAGAAAAAGGGTAATTTTGGAAAATTTGAAATGGCCGATCCCAGATGGCAGACAGAAAATTTGTTTTGTTCAGATATTGATAAGAACTGCAATATGAGGGTTTTTTGGGTTGCTGAGTACGATAAAAAGGTTATTTTTGAGAAATTGGGAATGGCCTATCCAAGATGGTGGACACAAAATTTTTTTTGTCTAAATATTAAAGAACTGCAGTATGAGGTTTTTAAGTCGCTTAGTACGATGTTAAGGTTATTTTTGAAAAATGGAATATAGCCGATCTAATATGGCGGCCTAAACAATTATTTTTGTTTAAAAATTGATAAGAACTGCAATACAAGCCTTTTTTCTATGTATAGATGATAATGATCTCTCTTAAAATCATTATGTTATTTCAATCATTTTTACGAAGTAAAACAATTTAAAATTATTATAATTAATTAATAAATTTCTCTTTAATTAGATTTTTATACTTTTTTTGTTTGACTATCAAATTATACTTGATTAAACTCACTTCAAGTGATAACTTTCGTATTCAACTAATGTTGTTCGCGTAATTTTTTTTTACTTGCGTTTTCAACTTGTTTAAGAGACTTATTTAATTATATAATTATTAATTTGTATTTTCAGTGTAAAAGAAAAGAAATAATCTAAATGAATTATCTAGTAAATAGTATAAGTTAAATGCAGAATTCCGAAGGTTTTTTGTTAATAAGTGGCATGCAGATGTAGAAAAGAATTACTTTTGTATTTGTAGTAAGTAAATGATATGGCTTGGGTATTTAGCGCAAGTGATTGTAAAAACAAGGTAAGTATAATTTATAATTTTGTAAGTGTTATTATAACAAAATAACACAAACACAATAAATGCGGACCTGTTTTTTTGTACGTGAGTATGTACTATGTATTCAATGATTAATTCCAACCATGTGTTTAATACAATATTTGAGGTCGATTAATGAAATATAATTGTATTCATGGTTTTCCAATCGCTAAAATAATTGTTGGCACTTACTTTTTTCAGATATTTTTTCAAAAACCAATATTCTTCCGATAATGTTTCCTTTTGACGCTGTCTTTGTATCAAAATTAATGTTTTTTTTTGGCGGATTGAATTAAAGTTCTACGAGTTTTTAATTATGATGTACAAGAAATTTGGCTACTAAGAAAGAAGAAAATCTTTCTATCTACATTTGATAAATTTATAAAATTTTGAATGAAATGATTTCATTCCTTACTTCCAGACGTTTTAAAAGATTTTTTAATCTTTGAAATAGGATAAGCACATTTGAATGAGTCTTACGCTGCATAAACTTTTACTTCATGGTTGTGCAATAGCGTGACAGTTTCCACTTTCTATGCTCTTTTATTCTGAAGACGCCAACGAGTCATGGCACCCATTATATAGAAAAAACATGACCTCTGATACGCGAAAAATATCAAGAGTAGCGAGACTAGCTAATATTTTTTAAAACAGCGCTGTACACAAGTAATCCTCTTATATAATTGATTTTAATCAATGACAGAATAAAAGCAACGTAACATGCAAATATTACTTTAGATTTAAACAGATTCTTAGCAAACAGGTAAGAATAATGTAAAAATGTGATGTCTGTATTAAAAGAATGATACATGTATCATGAAAATATTCCAGTGAAACCTTCCGCCAAAAAAATGATTCTGCTAAGTATGAGGCCGATACAGATAGAAGCATTAGTTAAAATTATGAAAGCGACTAAACCTGAATTATTAAATTAACCGCATTCTTGTCATTGCATTATATTTGTACATTAGTTCTAAAATTCCGTATGATTATACTTGCTGACAACTTCATTCGCCTTAAGCACTAATGCATAACTATTTAATGGTAAAAAGTATACAAAGTTTGTGTTAATACTGTGATAGTACAAGATTTCCTTGAATTACAGCAACAATACCTATTGCAAGGTTTTATTCTTATTTGACGATGTGAAAATGCCATTATGAACTATTATACTCTATTTGTCGTCTTTTTTATCATTCTTAGGTAATAACAAATTCATACAAAGTATGAATATGAATTTTTTTCTTACTTTTATTGTTTTTGTCAGGTACCTAACGTACAATAGCACTTCATATAACGTACCTCATGAGTAGGTCGTGATCAGAAGTATATTACATGGATCTGCTTATGCTTTTCTCTTTACTTAATAGTAGTAATCTATATCAGTATGTTTAAAAGTAATTTTCTTATTGAATCAGCCGATAAAAAATCCTTAAGACTAGCCTCTGATTTGCAATCAGCGATCCTCAAAAAAACAGTAGTCTAAGTTACAATGGATTTTAAAGAAAAAAAAAAAATTCTGTCTACCATCTTTTATCAGCCATTATAATTCGTTTAAAATAACTTTATATTCATAATTGGAGACACAAAAACCAATGCAATCAATTTTTTTTAAATTAAAAAAATCGCTGTCAACCAATTTGTTTCGGCCATTATAAATTTTTTATCAATAACCTTTTTATCGTACTTAGTTACCCAAGAAACCCTTATACTGCAGTTTTAATTATTATTTAAACAAAAAAAAATTTTTGCTTCTAATTATAGATCAGTCATTTTTAAATTCTCAAAAATAACCTATTTCTCGTACTCAGCGACCCAAAGAACTCTTATACTGAAGTTCTTATCAATATTTAAACAAAAAAAAATTTTAGTCTGCCATCTTGGATTAACCATTTTGAATTTCCAAAAAATAATCTTTTCATTGTACTCACCGACCAAAAAACCCTAATACTGCAGTTTTTATTAATATTTAGACAAAAAAAATGTTTTTGTTCGCTATCTTGGATTGGCCATCTTAAATTTCTCAAAAATAATCTTTTTATGGTACTCAGCGACTCAAAAAAAAAGGTATACTGAATTTCAAGATAATCATGCTTGTACTTTATTTTTCAGAGCTGTATCGGTTTTTTTACAAGATTATTCCTCATGTTTATGCGAAAATAAAAATGGTTTACAACAATAAAATATTCTTAGCAAAGGTTTTTCTTGATGCACAATTATAATATAAATAAGATAAAAAAACAGTTACATATACTATATATACACAGACATATACAACGTAGGGCTGGTTTTGATGTATCAGAATCAGCTAAAGTGACTGTGCGTGTTCAACAAGCGCTGCTCCCCCCCTATTTTAAGCGGATTTCTATAGCTAGCTGTTATACATGCACTATCCAAGCCATCCAGGTTAAGAAACATAAATAAGGGGGCACTTGGATTCGAGCCTTGGATCTTTCGACTTGCAGTCGAATGCACTTCCGCTGAGCTGTACCCGCGACTATAGTATCCGCCATGGTAACTATTTAAAACGTAAATGAAAACTCTTACTCATACAGTTATATAACTAATACGTGTGATTTATTTTGATGTGATGCGGACAGCTGGTTTGATTCTGCGAGCGTAGCTACGATCTCTACCCCCCTTTTTCAAGTATTCCCTTGGGTATCTTAAAGGAGAACAGCAGGTATGAACAGGAAAGCCTTACCTGGTGTTTATTATCCAGTGCATTCAAAATACTTACGCAGCCACTATTAATAGTTACAATTATTAGCTCTTCTTTAAGTTTTAAAAGTTGCAAACCCTCGATAGCTCAGTTAGTTAACGGTCTCATTGGCATGAGATCGTCGTTTTATCTTGAGCTATAGGGGGGATTGCATTTTAATTTTTAAACTGTTTTTTAAATACAAAACAATAAATAATTATTCGCATAATTTATTCGAAAATATGAAAAATTTCTGCATATGAGATAGGAATGAGAAAACAAAATATAAGTTTACAAGATTTACTTGTAAAAACATAGTTGCATAAAATACATGTTAAAACATATTAGTTTTTCTTATCAGAGACACTGTCTACTACGTCATGATCACTTATCCATGCTAAGTGTCGCATCTTGCGATTAAAGTGTTCGTATGTATTATAATATGTATCGCTGTCCTGCGATCATGTTTTTGTGGATAATGTCTTGATGATCCATTCTTTTAATATGTGCGTTGTAAGCAGCGCACAAAATAGCTGTATGCCTTCAAAATTCTTTTGCGCGTGTGTGAGACGTATAGGTAGAGAGTTTTTTTTATTGTCATGTATTTTAAAGGAATGACGAATCTGTGAAATATCGTGAACCTCGCAAGCTAATATTGAACTGATAAAGCTGGCTTCATCATTACCGCGTACATAAACTCTTTTAAGGTTTTTAGTTAGAGTGACAAGATGATATTTTAAATAATTTATCGTGATATCACCATCGTACTGCTCAATTTCATGTACTTCTAGTGTACGTGGATTATTATATTATTTTACGTCGCATGGTAAATCATCGAAAGTACAAGGTGCGTTGATCAGCCAATACTTAACGATGTTTTCTTGGAATGATACAACCGTAACTTCTTTCGGAATAAATGTTTTTTAGCATCGTAAATTCCCTGAATATCTATAATAAGATCCATGTTGCCAAACACTATACTCTCTTGTAACCTTTATTTTTGGAAAAATATTTTTCGTTTAAAGAACATCAATCGGTGGTGTCATTTTTAAATGATGCAAAAAAAGATGAATTATTTTTCTCCTCGGCCTCTTTCATGATAAGTAGCACCTTTCTCTCTGCAGTTCACTTTTCGTTCTTCCTACTTTTTCACATTGTGCAATAATGAGGCAAAAAAACGTAACCAATACGTATTAGTATGACTCTTTAGCAGAGGTGGCGACATCACGCTATATTATTGTATCTCCCCACAAATATTACTCACCACAACAATTATATTTACCAATAATTTCCTTAGCTAATATTTCCTACCACTACAATCATACTCACCAATTATCTCTACACTAATATTACTCACAACTACAACCATACTTACCAATAATCTTTAGCAATGAGACGGTGATATAATGCATCAGCAGTATTAATATTTTAATAAAATTTATGAAAGAATGTTTAAAGATAGAGGGTACTAAAACTAAAAAATAAATCTGAAAAATAATATACCACACAAATCAATCATTATTATTGAAAAATCTTTTACTTTCAAGTGTTTACTTTAATAGATATCAACTATCTTAAGTGTAACCCGCACGTATAGCCAAGGACATGTATCTCCAAAATATTTTTTTATTGTATTATGAATATAATTGCTGTTCCAGTCATTTCTCTACAGATCTAAGTTATAACATTTTTTACTACCTTATTCCATACAAATGTTGACTTTCTAAAATATCCTGTAAAGCTAATGTAAAATCGAAGATTGTTAGATACTCGCATTTTGTATATATAACCATAAGTCATTCGATATGCAAATACTTTTTTGTCCTTTTTAATTTGACCAAAGTATGAAACAAAGAGTGCCAAGCTAAACCATTTAACGTTAGACTATATATTGGAAAGCATACACATGTGTTTACTCTGCAAGATTTCTTAAAACAGTCGCATCTCGATTCGGCACAGTACGATTGAATCATCCGCCTAACATCTACAGCTAGTCAATTCAAGTATTTTCTTAAGGTAAACATAAACTTGGTTAAATTAGTTTTTTAACGCGAAAAATATTTCTAAATTATTGATTATAGGGAAAATCTGTCGATAGTTGCGAGCTACACGATTTCTAGTGAATAGCTATCTATTACAATCAAGTATTTGTATACCATGTTTCACTAGCATTCATACGTTTCTATATTGTCATCCTATTTACCATGCATAAAACTATTATTAAAATCTATAAATTTTATCTTATTTGTTTTTATTAAAAGTAAAAGTTCTGCTATGCTGACGTCTGAAAAATTATGGTATCTTTAAAAATAGTTATACTGTAGTGTATTGTTATCATCATTATCATCATCGACATATTCTACTTTGTCATCACGACCATTTTTTATTGTCAACTTTTTCACCACAGATAATCCTTTTAAATGCCAGCATATTTTTTTATGGAAAGATTTCACATTTACTATATCCTTTAACTGAAAAAGTTTAATATACAATACTCCATATGCTTTTATTTTCTTTGCTGCTTTGGGATAGACTAATGAATGAAAGATAGAGTGCAAGGCTAATCTTTGCAAAGACCTCCTATGTCATGGGTGATGCCTACATGTTGAGACACGGCAATAATCATTGCTGCATTTACAGACCCCATTACATTTTTTTATTTCGCGTTCTGTATCAATAACAAATCAGAATTTTTTTTCTTATAACCAAAAGGGTATGATGATGTTTTCTAAAAAAAGCGACGTTTTTTAAAACTATAGGATAAGTTTTATCTTCATCGCGAGTAATAATTTCATGCATGCTGGTTTTTCTTATCATTGTATTTTATCACTTAATCGTATTGTTTGTTTCTGTGATATTTTTAGGCCACTGTCCGATCATGGTCACGATTGAATCCAAACTTATTTTTAACGAATTTTCGTGATTTAATTTAATTTCTTTAGATTTACACGTATCGTGTGTTTCACGTGCAGGTGTTAGGTTGCGATAAGCATAAGATTTAGGGCCTCCAGAGACAAATGTCTCTATGTACGAACCCTTACCACAGCTCTCCAATTCATCGGTCAGCTGTCCTTGCAGGCCCGGTCGCAGGCCCGGTTGGAGGCTGATATTCGTCAGTAAACTCGTAAGTTGTAAATAATAAAGAGTCTGTATCATAATACAATACTCTAGTATCAAGTTTTTTCAAGAATAAGTATAATTTTAACCGTAAAAACAGGTTTGACTGGAAATAAACCTGGTCTACGTATGTAAGGGTATAATAAACACATATCATGATATTTTATTTTGACGTTTCCTTCGACATTATACCGTCTAACAAAATTCCCTGTTTACCCTTCACAGAAAGCATGTCTCGGATTTTAAATCTGATTTTTTGCGATAGGATGTTTTTGATAAAAGAACAATATCCATTACTTTTTCTTGTAAACTGATCAAAGTCGTGCTCCCACATCTTAATAATGTTGTACCCATATTCTTTTATTTGCATACTTATTTTTAAATGGTTTTCGTAGCGTACTACATGTAAGTCGTTATTATGCAGTTCGGCAAAACAATCATGTGAAAAACAGCAAGGAGATCCGTGAAAATAACACCCGTAAAATTAAAACCCTGTACCACTAATCGTAACGCGATAAAGCTTTCTTCTGAAAGCATCGGGT
This sequence comes from Copidosoma aretas, assembly GCA_030522625.1. Lineage (NCBI taxonomy): Eukaryota > Metazoa > Arthropoda > Insecta > Hymenoptera > Encyrtidae > Copidosoma > Copidosoma aretas. The sequence goes on from JAPYYV010001030.1 coordinate 51,529, forward strand.
ATAATGCAGCCACGTGCACTTACACCAGGTAATCATTATATATTACTTGCAATACATTAACAAGTTCATTCATTAAGTATTAAGGTAGCATCTCGTTAAACCATTCGTCCGTATACCCTATCCGCGCCATCTCCGACATACTATTCGCCTGTTGCGCACTTAAACGTACAACTTCAAACATATCATGGATCATCGAAAATTCCATCGTTCTTAATATTCAAGGTATCATGACAAGAAAAAGAAAATACAGACTCGAACACTTCTCAAACTACGATAAAATTGCTGATGCTGATCAGATTTAGACTTTGCAACACAAAGCAAAAGCTGTTTCAGCAAAATGAGTGCTGATTTTCTATTCGGTTTTCTCTTTTCCCGCATAATCTTACCTTTTCTACTCATAAGCAAAATATTTCATGCTACAGATTAACAATAAGTATACATGTGGGGGGAAACTCGTCCATACATATACCGTTGTCGGCAGAACTCTTACGTTGCTGTGCAAAATTTAATGCACCCAAAAGACATGTGAAAATTTTGGCAGGTATGAAAAAGGATGAGAGATTCACACATCTACTCTTCTACAGAATTTCTGTATAGCAAGTCATAAATTTCTATGTAGGACGTTTGGGCTTGTATGTCAAACTTTAACATCATAAGTGTACGTTTAAACATGTTTCGTCTTTCAACGTACACTGTTTATAAGTCGACTTTTTCTATCACACATTGGGAAAATTTAGTAAAGAGAGGGAAATCGTGTAACAGTAGTACGTTATAACGATTTATCTTTTCGCACGATAACTAGTTACTTGGATGCTTTAGACTTCGACGGTGCATCTTACTTAGAAAGTACAAAAATTCTGACCGTAACATAAATTTCTTTGCTGTTGTCGCTGTTTGCGGTTTCAAAATTTGTCCGCTAGTGTTTTGAATTCACGCGCTACCCTATTTTACAAAAAAGATCATAATTGGGCTTTACCACAATGCCAATCATCACGGTGTCGAGCCTTCAGTGCAGAATTTGAGATCCCAGTTTGGAGAAGGAGAATTTCGAAACGCCTATGTATGGAGTGAATTAAGAATCATTTCACTGCAATGAATAATTATTTCGGCAACATTGACATCGGCAAAATCTATCGAGTGCAAGTGGACAATATCAAGTTGATATCCACGTCATCCTACAGCGTGAGATCTATTGTGTTCGTCAGTTACTCCATCTACACCGCGCAGAAGTATTACAGTACATAAAGGACAACTCATGGTTCAACAATCGTTATCTAAAAGTCTACCTTTAAGAGGTTAGTGCAAGCGGTCGCATGTGTGGACGAAAGACTTTGCAGTATTTAGTTTTAAGTCACATTAGTTGATAAATGCAAGAATTGCATTGTGGACGAGTAAACTATTTTATATTCAAAGTTTAGTTTTGCAAATGTAGTCGATGCATCCATCTTTTGAAAAGCTGATTGCTGAAAATGTATCATCCATACGAAATAACATCCAAGAAAATCTTGGATCCGTTATTGATAATCATTTTTTGGGAATCCATTTAGATGTTGTATTCGCAGAGTTAGGTAGTTTTCGTCTGGACATATTTGTAAGAGAAATGCATTCGAAATTATGATATGTAGAAGTGTACTTTAGTTTTAAATTAATGATTTTGTAATATTTTCCGACTTATTATTTATCCACTCTTTACTCCTTCACAAAAGTTGAAAAGTTTTTACCGGACCCCGGCTGCTAAGCCGACCCTTGCAAGTCGGTAACCTCGTGCGATGCTGGGGTCGGTAATCGGCAACGCACACAGTTTTGAATCTCGTGCCCGAATTTTCCGCGGACCTACTAAGGCTCTCTCCCTCCACTCTCTCGCCGCACTTTCGGTCCCCAGCCATGTATGTACTGTCAGCGAAAAACCGGACCCTCCGACGGCTACGCCCAAGTATAACATATATCTATGACTTATGTCTAGAAAAAACTTTCCCCTTATATATGTATACACCAGCCATTTATAGATGTATTAAATACAAGAACAGAATAAAAATGGGTTGACCTACCGACAATAAAAAAACGTACCCAATCATAGCACAGATTGTTTATTGATCGTGATATGACAATATAAGTTCAATTTCTTTCACAATGGGAATGGCGACCAAGCAAGCTAATCCTAAATGGGGCCACGGGTACTTAGCCTCCGACCCATGAGAATATGTTTTATTTCAAAAATGTGTTTCAATATTTATTTGAGATTTACTGGTGTAATAATATTACCTCAAATCGAGCTTGAAATACATTTTTCAAATACATAGTTTTATTACGTATAAAAAAAACAGCTGTGAAAATTGCACCAGTGTTCTCATTATTTCGAGGCTAAGTACCTGTCTTACCATTCAAGATTAGCTTGCTAGGTCGCCATTCCCATAGTGTCGCACATAACAGAACCTCTCACTCACTTTAGCTGTAAAACCCTTTAAAGACTTCATAAGGCTGCATTTATTAAATAAAAAAAAAACATCTCTCTCACTTTTTCGGTATCTTATAGGCTATTCTGATCTCGCAACGCCTTATTCCGCAAACGTAGCCCTAGCCTTAAAGTTGCAGAAAAAGTTACGCGCTCGCAGTTATTCTTCATAGACTTATAATGATTAGACTACTGATTACCTGCGGGAGCAGTGATGCCTCTGAATCTAGGTGTAGAGCGAGGGCAGTCAGGCTATCTTCCTGGAACACCTTTTACTGCGGCTAGGCTCTCGTCCGGCTTTAAATCTCTACATATGTTGCCCAGTGTGGCCAGACCGTGGAAAATTTTACGTATCGTCGCCATTCATAGCATTTTTTTAGACAAAAGACAAAAATGATGAAATTATGACTGATGAAAATGATTAATAATATCGAATTCGGTTCAACTGCAAAACCAATCGATTTAAGGGGGGCTTGGTAGAAAGAGGTACCGTAAGGTGATCAAAAGCCGTTTTGCCGTTGCAAACTTTTCTTTTATTAAACTTAATGAAATCTCATGAAACTTTCAGAATCATCAGAAAATTGATGGAGGAACGGCGATCAACTCTTACAATTGCATCAAAACGTAAAAAAAATTTTTTTTACATATTGCGATATTTTTTTTGTGGCAAGGCAGCCATGAGTCTTAATTTTGGTATTGGTTTTCAAAAATTATCAGAAATGTAAAAGAAATCAGTTGATAGCCCTAGTGTGGTATCTCTACAATATAGAACGAGCATTTTCGTTCATTTTGATTCAGAAAAGTGTTTTTAAAGTTCGCAATGGATTACTAATGCAACATAATCATTTTTTTCCATCACACTGTAGAAATAAGATTTTTCGGCTATATTTATACATGGCAGTGTATAGTTACATAAACGTGGCTAAATTAGCTGAAAAAACTAACGTCATATGCTTATCAAGCAGCTGTCTGCACTACAGCAGTATATGCAGTACTTTACTGCATTTGTCTATAATAAAGTATCTATTTTCTCATCAGTATGGCCATCGCTCGTCACATCATATGTAAGGTACTACGATTGGTCTGGTTACCCGTGGAAGTGCACACAGAAGCAGCGGCATAAGCATCATCTTTATAGTGCATAAGTAGTAAGAGGAATGGTATAGTTATTGCGGTAAGCTTATGCTACACAAAATTTCAGTGTACACCACCATAAAAAAAGTATTTAATCATCAGTAAGTTTAGTAAATGTTTACATCAGCTGAGTAATTTAAAATTGCTAACCTAACAGCTTGATTTTGCAATCATACAGGGTATTAAAATTCTTTATTCTATTTAGAGCATTTATTATGGAAGTATACAATATATTATGATGAAAGTCCAAACAGGTCAAGTTGATTGTAACCTTGTGTGTGTGGTGTGTCTGTACCTTGTCGATGAACTACAGTATTCACGAATCTCTCTATGGTTCCTGGCATTTCTGCATAGATGCAAATCCACGATCAAGAGTCTTATATGCAGGTTGTCTATAAACTAAGATAGCTAGAATGTGGCTGCCAGATTTCTAGCTGTGAAATTTTTAGAATCATATGTATAACATTTAAGGAGGTTGACTACTGTGGGTGGGGAGTGCGAGAGAGAGCGAGCGATTTTTTTTTTTTTTTTTTTAGCAGTTGGCATTACTGTTTTCATGAGCTGAGAGTCGGTCTGCTATCGTATTAGATATATGTATAATATAATGTAAACACGAAATC
>JAPYYV010001031.1:0-26524 GCA_030522625.1 Copidosoma aretas
TGTAGCTCGTTCATTACTAACTAGATAACAAGAGATAATTAATTGTTCCCCACAGGTTGATGCGTACAATATCGTGTAACAGCGTGTCAGTTGTATATGCTATAAGTTAAAGAGTGCTATGCATATAGTAAAAGAAATACATCGCAATCATCGCCTGCACATGTGCACATTAGGTTGGTTTTGCTCCGCTCAGCTGTACCTTGTATATACATAGACATAATCGGTCGCATTTTCCTTCCTTTCTTCTCTTAAGTCATCTCCCTTGAAGACCTATATAGCACCTGTCTGCTCCTCTCTTTCGCACTCGCAGGCACACACAGCATCTATATACATTTCCCCTTCGCTCCTGTAGCACCTTGTATACCAACGTGCACATGTCTACTTCTCTCTCTCGCACTCACAGGCACACACTTCGGCTCCACTACTTTCGTGACGTAGCCTCTCGTCGAGTAAGATGTGTGCCTGGTTCGACGGCTGACCATGGCGTGGCGCTTGAATCAGTGGCTTGAAAAGTTGACGTGCCTGGTAGCATTGGCGTTAGTAATCTCTCTACTAATCTCTGGTAAGTGTCATGAACGATAAAATGCTGAGACTATAATTTCTTTACTGAATTTCAAGAGTGACATAATGTTCATCCTAAGACCCGCGTTATCATACAACTTACATGCACAAATATAACGATCAAGAAACCTTTCTATATTGGATACAATGTACTCGATTTATCTAAGAATTTTGATAGATGATTTTCATCATTTTCAAATAAAACAACGGTTTGCTGGTATATGCAATTTATTATAAACCAGCAGCAGCGGTTTCATCCATGGAATTTTCGATACAGAAATTGACAAAGTTATTAGTAAAGATATTGGTCACTTTAATACACCAATTGTGTCAACGATAACACAGTAACACAAAAAAAAATTTTTAGACCAGACAATAATGTCCAGGTATTTTGGATGTAGCTAAAACTAAAACAGCGCTAATTTTCATTTAATACGGTCAGGGTGAAGGTAAATCATAGGTCAAATAGCACGAAAAATTTATTAAAACAAAAAGTTTTTTTTTTAATGTTTTTAGAGTCACTGATCCTAAATCTAGCATTAGATTTTTGATATTCAAGATAGTAGGTCCTGTATGGCAGGCCGAAATGTTATTATTTCAAAGTAAAGAAAGAAAATATGTTCTCATTATCTCCACGAAATTATAATTTTAAATAGTTTTTTGGATTTTTCGATCAGAAGATATTTTTTGTAAAAAAATTTAAGAGTATTTAGACGATGCAATCTGCTTATGTACATTATGCTAGCAAAAATAAAAGCAAAATCTTGGATTGTATATGTGGTGCAAGAAGTTACTGTCGTCACTGTTCAGAAACTTGCAATAAATCTATACAGTTCAAGATGGCAGATATATTGTGGCGAACGAGGTACTTGCAATTTTTAAATATTAGAAAAACAATTTCTTTTAACCATACTGAAGCTAAAGGTAAAGCATATCGACAGTGATATTTCATTAAAACATAATGTTCGAAAAAAAAATCATGAAATTTTAAATATTGTTGTATATTCATTTATATTGTGCTTGCAATGAAAAAAGTGACATTGGAAAATATGTCTGGGTATAAAGAAGTCCATGGGGGCACCGATTCTGAAATACGCGATTAATTTTTCAAATGTCATATCGAGGATCTAATACAGCGGAGTAAGTATGTAATAAATCAGAAATATTGCTGAAGCCGACGTAGAATTATAAGTTAAAAGTATATATAGTAACTTTTAATGGAAAGCATACTTTGCAAGAAAAATGGTCGAGGATTGTAATCTATTTATCTATGTTGTGCTTTCCACACGAAAGAAGAGACGATAAAAAATGTGGACGTAGTTGAAGAAATTTGAGAAGTGGCTAAAAGCAAATTTGGTTTTTTTTTTACTCTATCGTGTCAGTGTAAAGTCTGTTTCTTACTTAAATCAAGGGTAACCGTGTGTGATAGAACGAGACCATTGTTCTACATTTTGGTACACTAAATGTGAATCCTCATGGCAAATCTACTTTACCTGTATGATTTCGAGCAACTTTTTTTTCAGAAGATGGGTGGAGCAGGTTTCCCTAACATTTTTTCATCGTGATAGGTAAATCTCCCTTTAACGTCCAGCAATTATCGGCTATCAAATTTATGTCCTATATACCTTGTTATTGACGCTTCTTTCCCTAATGTCTTGATGAAATAGTTATCCCTGCTCCTTACTGTATTCGCCCAAATAAAGTTATCAAACAACCTCGCTATCCAGAATTAGCTTTTTACATCCTATGGATTTAAGGCCCATCACAAATTATTCTCATTACGAGAGATATCATTTACGTTTGATTTTTTTATTTATTCATTGAAATACGCACTATTTCATTACAGAACCAACGTAACTGTTTGGAAATCCAACTTTTAGTTTGTTTGAGATGTAGAAAATAAATAAATGCGTGTATCGTTTTTTTTATGCAATGCTTTATATTTGTAATCCGACCATTATATATTTTATTTTTCTTTAAGTATAAAGGTAATAATCTCTTTCAATTATATTATTATCATAATTTACGATAATGATTGTCTGTGTTTGCCCGCAGGGTACCTCCTCGTGGTGACGGTGGGCGATGATTTATATCCTATTATTTTCTTTTGCATCTGAAAACTTCCTGTGTAATGGCGTACAAGCTGTTATGGCAGACCCTGATAAATATTTTATGATGCACAAATTACTATTATTACTTTTAAATTTATGTAGATTAAAGACAATTTTATTTCTCAACATCTTGAAATCACAACAACTTGGTCAGCCATATTGGATACACCACCTAAAATTTATAAATTTAACGCTGGAAGCAAAATCAGCGAAAACAGAAACGTCTTATACCACATTAACTATCAATAATATGGCGTTTATTGTTGCAAACATACTATAGAGAAGTATATTACGATATCTAAATATTTATGAGTGTTTTCCTCGAAAAGTATGCTTCTCATCGAAAAATTGTTATTCTCTTAGACCACTCTATGTATTATTGGAAGATTTGAAATTCATATAAAAAATTTTTATTGATTGGTATTTATTGTAAAAATTAGGTACGGGCCTTTAGTGTTGAGATAAGCTAATATGCTTCTACCTAGATGAGCCGCGTGTATGATATAGCATATATCGATCATTTGCTTGTATCCATGTTAGATTCTATCACCTATATTGAATTTTACGACAAGCATTAGAGTCATTTTCTTGAATATATTAATCAAGCTTCGGGTAAAAATTAGCTCTTCTGCGAGAATGAAATAAATCCGAACTTACAGTGTTATGGAGATGCAGTTCCTCAGTAGCTTAATTGGTAAGAGCGTCTGTCCGGTCAATAGGAGGCTATGTGTTCAAACCACACTCGGGGAAGATTTTTTTCATTCTCTCAGACCACTCTATGTATTATTAGAAGATTTTCAATTCATATTAAGAATTTTTATTGATTGGTATTTATTGTAAAAATTAAGTACGGGCCTTTAGTGTTGAGATAAGCTAATATGCTTCCGCCTAGATGAGCCGCGTATATGATATAGTATATATCAATCGTTTGCTTGTATCCCCTTTAGATTCTATCACTTATATTGAATTTTACGACAAGCATTAGGGTCATTTACTTTAATAAAGAGTCATCTTTATTAAAAATATTAGGATCCTTGTCTGCAACATTGAATCCACCATCTTGATTTTTGGGAATCAAATGATAGGTGCAGAATCAGTGACTCCAAGAATACATAAAAAATAATCTAATTTTATACAACTGATTTCTTGAGATTTAACCATAGACCGATCTTAAACCTGATCTGAATATATTACATTGAACACTATTTGTATTTAGCGTCCTAATAGTATATTACGCAACTAGTGTGAGGGTAAAACGATTGACGCACGCGTTTTAGTTTACGCCCCAGTGGAGCGAGTTGCGCATACTCACACGTGTTGCGAATACTTTTCGACAAGAGTGCCGCGGGGCTCGACCAAGTCAATGTTTTACAGATTAAGAATCTAATTACTGTCGATCGATCATAAATCGTTCGTTGATTCAGTAGTTTTCACTTTCGTGTATCTACATGAGAATTAAATGATAAAACGATGATGGTACACAAATATATTGAACATCAAAAGAAAAGTTTTTCTTAAAAAAAAAATGCGACATTTAATTCAACTAAATAATTATTTTAGGTTATATATGTAATTTTCATTCATTCTGTTTGATTGTAATAATCATTCACATTTATAGTGACGTTACAGTCATTTGAAACAAAAGATACATGCCCGAACTAACTGGACTATCGTTATCCATAATTACCTAATCATATGCAGAAAACTGACAAACAACTCAGATCTATTGAAACAAAAACAAAACTACTATCCCATTCGTTCATGACGGGTAGACTTGTGACTTGTCTGCTTGCTGGCTAAGAGACGTGTACCTTCTTCCCACTACGCTTCTCCTGTTTGTACCTCAATCACTGACTGTATCCGATCTATACACACTAGGTTAGTCGAGAAGTAAATATTATACGTGTAAGCGCTGTCCACGTATCCATATATACAGATGTACTACCGACAATACTGACAGCTGCCAATTTCCCTGCGCACGCTGCTAGAAGCGTGTGTAAGTCGAGATCTTTAGAACCATAACGGATGGCTCTCAATTCGAGCCCCGCGCACGGCGCATAGTGGGAAGAGAATGACTTTCTATGTTTAAAAATCTGTGGACAGCTCAAAACTTAACGGATCTGTATGCTTTTTTTTTAATTACTCAGTAGTACTCATGCTTTTATGTAGAACTGCCACTATTATGACATATCCCAACCTAACCTAAAAAAAATACAAAAACCAATAATCTTATGTTTTGTCAAATGAGAAAAAACGTGCAATAAGCAAGTTTGGTTGGAAATTTTGAGATGATTGAGAGATACAACAATATAATTCTTTATAATTAAAATAAAGTCATATATGTGATCAAGATTTGATTGTTAACCTCAAAAAAATTGATGTTATCAATTTTTCCTATATTTATAGAAATAAAAAACATAAAAATCCCAAAATGTCTCCTTTACATGTTTTTTTTTGTCCCACGTGAGAAAATCGTTCAGTTTATGTCCGTAACCTTAAAATTCTGAGCTAATTAGATTTTCAGAATATTAAATCAATGTCAAAAACTTTGATTGCCCCTAACTTCTCACGAAACAATATTTTACTGTGATAAGCATGCAGTTTATTTTAAACTAAATGCTCAGTATAAGGTTCTATATATTACCCAGATTTTTATAGCGTAATTCAACATAACTTGCAGAAAAAAAAATGTTGTGCTAAAGCCAATTAAAAAGATGAAATTGCAATAAAACAATTATTGTGATATTTTGGTTTATTTAAGGTAGATAGTAATTTATTTCATTGATTTTATGCGCATCATGGTTCATAACCACATAACTTACCCTTTAATAACCTTTAATCTTGCAAGCTTTATGATTTATAGCTTTTTTTTCGCAATATTGATTACATGTTTATACAAGTTACATCAATTGCGAAATAGTGTTCAGGATTGGTTTGTAATATTAAGATTACTTAGCTGCAAATTTTTATTTGGAAATCGTACGATGATTGATTTATTGTGGACTTACGTGGAATCAATACGGGATTTTAAATTAAGATCTGTATGATTAATTTTCACGTATAACCTTTACAATAAAACTTTTTCGTGGAATTTCCTTGAGCAATTTAAATGTTAAATTTTTCAGATTACTTTCCACGTAAAATTAGATGATACTTTTTACCTGAAACTAAAGAGCACATTCTCTACAATTGATTTCCACAAAGGAATTTCATATAGAAATTTGACGTATAAATTTTATTGTAAAATTTCTTTAAAAAACATCCACGCAGCATTCTTGCATGAGATTTTGACGATGAATTCTCAAGTGTTATTTCACATTAAGATTTTATTAGAAATTTGCTGGCCAATGTCATGTGGAAAAAATAAGTAGGTGTAACTCTAAATTTCCTTGTTAAATTATATTACGAACTGTGCAAAGTGGTATTTTTCTTTTTTTAAGACATTTCGTTTACGGATATAATGTAAAATAAATTTCCGCATCTATTAAAATGGAACACTTATTTTTTTAAAAGGATTCCTTTTTGTACCTACATTGATTTCTTATAAGTTACTGCAAAAAAATACTGTAGGTCGTACATGCGAACACGTGATTATTTTTTTGCAGCTGAAAAATCAGAAGGCCTGAAAAATAAAAATCCACGCATTTTTTTCATTCAAAAAAAATTTGTTGAGTTTTTTTATATTAGTCAATGTCAAAAATAATTTTTTTTTGATACATAATTTCAATATACTCTAAAGTATTAATATATGGTAATTGTAATATATTCATTAAGAACAAAATTAATTGCCGCTTCTTGAGAGCCAAGAAGGTCTTGGATCTTGATGACTAGGGTCCCAAGCTACTGGTTTTCCAAAGTATCCAGAAATCTACCTTGAAAGTACTATATATGGATAAATAATGAGCAAGATTTTTCACTCACAAAACATGCAAATTTATCTTATAAATAATAGTATAGAGGTAAATTTCTTAGTACTTCGGAAAACCACTATCTAGGGACGTGTCGAAAAAAATATACAGACATCATGGTCTGGTTCTTCGGATCAGGGAAATTTTTCGTCGCACTGTTAAATCTCTTCGACTTACCTCAACAGAAGCGAGAGAGTGATTGAACTCATGATAGATGAGTACAGTCGTGATATTACTCTAGAATTTGTTGGTCCTTATAGTGAGATGTATTATGTACGTAAAAAAAATAATAAGCGAATAAAAAAGTCATCAGTTTAGGAATCATCTGTTGTTCAATAAACATAAGCTTTAAGCACTATGAAAAATGTCTGGTCAAAAATATTGAGATTTTGTATGTTTAACATATCATATGATCAGGGAATCATAGCGTTTACACTAAGAAACCACAGAGAATAGCTCCTTGTCCGACATATGATAAGCGTGATCTACTATCAAACTCTACAGACACTCTGCCTTGGGGGCACAGACTCAGTTTAAATGACGATGATGATGTGAAGTTACAAATACTCCTCCAGGAAATGGACAAAGAAGATGACAGAGAGCAATAATAAATGGAGCTGGAAGATATTGGGGTATGGAATGTCTTCAGAGAGAGGATAGCCTTATATCAGGAGGAGTCTCTGACTGCGGAGCTCAAACCAACACCGGACGAGCCAGAAAGCATATCAGGTACTCTAAGGTAGTTTAGCACAACCAGCTGTTCTCAACCTGTTACATACAACAGAAACATACTAATTTTCCAAATAATCATTGTAAATTATTGTCAGTTGACACTAAAATAAACTAAAAAACCTTTACATCACAAAACTGACAGAGATGATCGAATGATTTCAACTAAATGCAAAAAGTTGAGAACAATTTTATCAATATATAGATGAACTAAAAGCATCGGACATTATATTAAAATTAAGATATCTTATAAACTGCAGCAACAAGTTTCTAATTTTTTGCTGTTTAAATAGCTGTTATATTATTTCTGTTATGGACTTTTTTTTTACAATCGTCAGAAATATTGTGCAGTTATTAACGAAAGCAGGTATTTTTTAATTTTCTGCTCCTAAGATGCTGTGTAAAAATATGCGAATCCAACGGTAAATATCTCAAAAACACTACGCCAAATCATTGTAAAACTTTAATTACTGATGTATAGCAGTGTCTACGACTTATATCTTAAGTTTCAACATTTTCGCAAGAAAATGACTTTTTGTATGTACTACCTTAAGCAAAAGCTAGAGACATAAGTAATTCTTATTTTGCGACTGTTTGATACTTAACTTTAAGGAAAGATAATATTTTTACTTCAACATACTGTAAGCTGTACACTGGAGCTGATAAGATACATTTTTTTGTTAGTTTTAGAGAATGGATCTTACTGCATTAACGTTGCTAACAATACCTAACTTTTAATAAGGAGTTTATCAAAGTTGGAGAAGGAGGAGGAGTATATAATGACAGAGCACAAGACGGTTAGCACCTGCGCTACATGCGCAATTTATATCACAGTCAAAGATGAATTTTAAGTCTTTGTTCCAGATAGCGTTTTGATAAACATCAGAAAAAGTCATTATGTGTAAAGCAAGTTAACAGAAAAAGATTAAAAGCATGCTTAATGTAATGTATCCCGTAATGAACGAATATGTTCGCATCAATAAATGAAGAGAAAATAAAAAAAGAATGTACATCGAGGTAAAAATGTAGTAAGAATAAGTGGCTTTTTACAAGAGGGAGCGCTGGCCGGGGACTGCTTCAATTTCTACTTTATATATATATATTTTTTTTCAATGAATATCCGATCTATTGCTAGAACTATTATGCGTGTCATCAAATGCTTGAAACTTAACAAAAATTTGATGACTACTTTTTTCCATAATATTATATACGGGATAGACATCTAAATATCTAGCCGTTGAAAGTTCTTGTTCGTAAAAGCCTCTGTATACAAGTTAACCTCTAGAATTTTTCAAATTGTGTGTACTTGTATTTGTTTTTGATTCTTTAGCAATTGTAAAAATCTCAGTTGACTAAACCGATGTATAGCACTTTCCGAAAGCATTTTTTACTTTGCTTATATGTACTCAAATGTTTTTATCAAGACTAATCTGGAAGCAGGTAGAGCATGAATATTCCAGCTCCATTAATCGATGTAATATCTTTTGGTTTTATGCCTGTTGTATGATGTTTTCGCTTATTACACGCTGTAATTAAATCAGGCCGTTATCTAAGCCATTTATAGTTCATATTTAAACTTAACATATCCCACATCTTATTTTATTCTGTAGGATTTACTTTCCTACACAATAATCCTTTAAGATCACTACATGTTAAGTAAATATTTTGTTTATACTTTATTATTAAATTTGCGTACTTGGTATACAACCATAATTTAGTAGAGATTTTATTGCCGCAGTGACGTTATCTCCTGTTTGCCGTTTCAGTGGTGCGACCTATGCATACTTTGAGAATATATCAATGACAATTAGGAAGTACCTACAATCATCATTTTCTCGATCATAAGGTATCATTACAACGAGATCAGCTTTCCATGTTCATCGAATCCTTGAATATCCTACTATTGACGTAAATGGTTACTTAATGTAGCTAGCTTGTAAATCTCCTTCGCTACGATTCTTTTCTTACGATCTAACCTCGCCGGAGTCAGGTCAATTAATGGGATCAGAGGCTGCAAATACAACCGTTATCTTGCAGCACTTGAGTAAATCAACATGGAAACTTATATATACCTTGCATCATCTTCTGATATAATTATCTTCTAGATTAATTTTAGGAATCTGCATGGTGCTTATTCTGCTAGTTTTGCAAAACGTCAGGTAACATAGCCAAGGCTAAAGAAATGATGATTTGTCAAAAAAATTTCATGGACGAGAGTTCAGTGAGTCAGGAAAGCTTAAAAAAAGTTCCCAGAGGCCGAAAAAAAGCTTTGCAGTGCGAGTCTTAAGCACGTCCAACGCAATGGTGGTTCAAGATTTACCAACCAACGGGAATTTTCACACCGCCATAGGCACAGTTACAGAGTTTATGTGGGCGAAGACTGATGTTTATGCCGGGAACGTTTGGACTGGTACTTTATAGCAAACAACATGCAAAAGGACCGCAAGGTTGCGTTGCTGATTACTCTCACGGAATGAAGGTACAGTCGTTACTCAAAGATCTGTGTGATCCGGTGCTTTCCGCAAGAAAAACATATAAGGCACTTGGCAACATTTTAAAAGCACAGATTAACAAGTACTATCTGCTTCCAGGGAAAAAACAGAATTCTTCGGGATTAGACAAGTTAAGAACTAGTATGCCAGCTCAAAATACTTTCATATGTGTAGTAATTTTGGGGTAGTCTAAATTGAATTATGCAAACAAACCATCTACTAGTCGAACGTACCTACGCCTATACAAGATTTTGACACAGTCCAAATTAAATAATACGAACAAACCACATATTAGTCAAACGTGCTTACACTTGTATAGAGTCATATGTCGTGTTTAATATGGCCTTTAAAATTTCTAAGCTTTAACAATTAAATACCATAACATACATCAATATGAGTTTGCTTATAAGTCTGTGCTCACATTGTTTATATTTATTAGACAAATAGTGAATAAATCAAATGTATGTAAATAAATAAGTCCTGTATTTTTCTCTGTAGAGTGTTTGAGGCACTTACTATGTCCGGTAATAATTGATTCTATTCAATTTGATGTGTTAACAGTGTTACTATTGTAATTGTAAATAAATTTTTTCGTATTTCTATAGTGTAATATGGACCTAAATAGGCTGTTTTTAGCAGTGAAATATTGTTCGTATATATTTTATTCAAAAAAATTGCACTCCAAAAATGGCCTTTCATTGTTGAGAAGTTTTACCTCGGAGTGAGTATGAAGTTTGCAAGACGATTCTTCTGGAATAAAATAAATTTTGAAATTTTATATATTTCTTTATATTCTAATGCAAAAATTATTATTTATGTTATTATACATACAATTTTTTAGAATGATATGACATTTCTGCCATGTATTATTAAATTTAATTTATTTCCTCACTTGTCTATCATATACGTAATACCCCGTCAGACTGTTTCTCGTTTTTTTGAGTTAGTATTTGCAGTTTTAAATTTTATCTGTTTCATCTAGCTGCTTTCACACGTAATCATTCTTTTGTCTAGCATTCTTTTGTCAAGTATTTAATGTTCTAGCTTTGATTGTTTCTTCAGACAGTGAAACAATCTTTTATTTACTATATATAGTGTACAAGCTATAATTATTGGCAAACAACAACCAGAGAATATAGTACACTCAATTTTGACTGTGAGTCTCGGCAAACAACAACCTCAGAGCACAGAGCAAATATTTATTTTACTGCTCCTTACTGTGAAATAGCCTTCAAGTTTCGGACTCATCAGTATTAAGATCAAGCTGTCTGAGGGTTGAGCCCTGGTCAATCGGTACTTTCTTCTCAGAAACCTTATATTTTATTCAATGTACCTGATTTATCTCTTTGACCTTTTCTAGCTGCCACCCTTCTAATAACTCTTGTTTTCTTAGATGAAACTATATATCTAAAATGATACCTGTATATACTTTATTAGCAGTTTGCTATTCTCGGCGAGCAATTACTAGATAATTCTGGGCCTATAGATTAGACTGTTTGTCTCGGCAAACAATAGCCAGAGACTACAGAATATCTTATTTTAAGATAGCTACTATTGTTGGCAAACAACAACCAGAGAAAGCAGTACCCTTAGTACATATTCTGATGTACATGCCAATTTATTCGAATGGAAACATAATTAATATAATCCAACTTCATTCTATTCTAATTATACCAATTTATTATTTCGATCCACAAATTTTTCCGATTTGAAAACTCAAACAAAATTTCATATAATAACTGCGCAGTACAGTATGTAATGTCTAGCTTAACTTTACAGCATAAAAGGAGAGAAAGATAGGGAATAAACACGCAAGGAAAAAACGCTGCTGCCATGCATCAAATTTTCTAGCTTGCTTACGTTCTGTGCGTGACATGCCTCTCAATGTTTAAGCATATCTCGTCGTATAGCCATGGCAGGCCTGAGTTACGAGAAGCGTTGTAGCTATTTATATCTGTACGTACGGACCGACACGGTGGCGCAGTGGTAGAGTCGCAGTTCCGTCGATCTTGAAAGTCAAGCAGCATTTGGCGCGGCTAGTACTTTGATGGGTGACCGTTCGAGTCTCGTCGTTTCGCCTTTGCTGTTTTTCTTCGAGGGTCGATTAGCTGTTTTTCTGTCGTTGCAAACAACGTGAGCGGGAGGTGTGCAGAAGCTCAGTCCTGGTGTCTATTAACGTATAGACACCCGGACAGAACTTGGGCAATACACCGGGCCGTTCCGGGCCAGGTTCCCCAGAATTTTATCCTACGGGTTTTTCTGGGTTTCCCTGGCCCACGGGGGGCTTCTCTCCTCGGGCAAATGCGGAAAGGTTGTAGGTTTAGGTCTAGGTTAAAGTGTTAGTCACCCCTTACCCCCTCCCATCCCTCTTCCCTTCCCTCTCCCAAGTGCTAAGTGCCCTGAGCAGTGCCCTTAGAAGGAGCCGGACGTACAGCACTATAATATAAAAAAAATAAAATAAAATCTGTACGTACGTATATCGTGTGTTCGGTCATATTGAATGTAATTACGTCAATGTTTATTCTTATCTACTTACATTGTTATACATATTCATGCACGCGTCAACGTGTTCGCTGGGTGGAATTCAATTTTAATTGATACTTTTCATATCTCCTTTTATGTCGGGCAATAATTTTTAAAACTAGCATTAATCGATCTAGCCTATACATATAAAGCTACCATAAGTAGCATGTAGCGCAACGCTACATTTAGTATCATGTTTTTTATTATACCCCGGACAAAAGAACGCACTTTTTTCCCCGAAATCTCGCTTAAAAGTAGTACTTTTTATCCCTGCTGGCATGCGCACCAATCTACGGCACATATTTATACAGGTATACAAAAAAGCGCTAGCAGCAACGGCCGCAGCAGCTAAATCAGACTAGCCAGCCGACGAAAACCAAAAATGTACTTGTAAATATACATGACATAACCTTTAATACTCCACATAGCATACTTATACGTCAGTGGCGATAGTTTTTTTTTTGTGTGTATAAATGTAATAGTTAAGATCAGTACAGCTTATCAAACAGCGTTTTAACGTGTGAAAGCGAGTCAAGTGAATCATATGTACCACGTATGTACATGTACACCATAAGTAACTACGTCCACAAAATTCCCGTATCGTGTTCTTATCTTGTGCATGTGCTTATTGTTCTGTGATTATCACATTTATATGTACTCTGAGATAAATTTAAATGTTTGCAGATGTAAATAAAATCATGATAAATCGACTCAATATATAAATAAACGACTGTCACAAGAGCGTGGCAGCCGAGTATAGTACAGACTGCACACTGCGCATGCCCCACGTACAGCCGACGCGCAACATAGCAACTACGTCTTGCACGTACTTTTGCCCCGATATGATAAGAAATCGTATATGCTACTCGGGGCGTAATATTCTATTTCAAACTAATTCGAAAAGGCAAGGAGAATGAGCTATGGCGAGAAAACTCGCAGCGTAAGCACGCATATAAATTTTCCGCATACATATACTGGTGTCACGATGCGTCTCTTGCAGTATGCCTGCCCGCGCTTGCTCTAGCTGCAGGGTTCGGTGGTTCACCAAAGGAAATTTTCTATCAGGAAGCTAGCAGTAATTATTCAAAAATAAAATAATTAGGTTTCTTCTATAATGAAATAAGATTTATTAGTTGAATATGTATTTAATAAATTTTTTCTATTTAAAACCTAAATAGTAATTCATTAAACTATATTTATGGAATTTATTATATCATGGAACTGCTGGAACTAAGCAGTACTAAATAAAAAAGATATTTAATCAAAATCACTTATATACAACAGAGCAGACCAACTTATTTGAAGCTGCTAAAACTAAATATAGCTACATTAAACAAACCCTAGGGCTTGGTATGAGTTGTACTGTAAAACACTTCCATTATTTCTTGAATTAATTTTGTACCTGTTCTCGCGTTCTAATCTCCTGCTAAAAATATACTTTCTGCCCATTGCTCTCCTATATTCTCTTTTATAATTTTCATTGTTTCTGCTATGCTTTGGCTATAAACTCCAATAATTTTCCACTCCCGTTCTACATGTTTAATATCTTGCATTATTATATTATCATTCCATATTTCAAATTTTTTGCTCTCCATTTTTTTATTTAGCCCTGTGATTATTCCTCCTTTTGCTCTCCTTTTTTTATGCTTTCTCACTGCTGCAACAAGATTCAACTTAAAATTCCTTGACATTATACTTTCTAAATCCAGCCATTCGTCTTTTTCCAACCACGTTTCCACCAACACTATCACATCAAATTCACTTAAATATTCCCATACATTACTGTCTTTATATAATACACCAGCTATATTCCAAACACAAATACTTATATTACTATTCCCCACTTCCTCCACTTGCTCATCTTCTTGCTCCCATCATTTTTGTGACTCTGTCGTTTTCTTTTTTCGAACCTTCTTTCTATCTCCCGTAAATTTTTCGCTCCACTCATTGTATCTAAACCATTGCTGATTGATCATTATTTTCATGTAACCCACTTTTGTGGTTTTTCCTTTATTTCTCTCTTCTTTAGATTTATCAAGTATAATTTTCTAAATTTCTCTTTCTTTTTCTGTCAGGTGATTTTCTTTGTATATCCTTTTTTCTAGCTTTTTCTTGTTCACCATAACGTTATCCTTCATTTTTTTGTTTTCTAATTCTACTACTACTAGTACTACCTCTCGCTTCCTTCTATAATAATAACTATTTCAGTAGCTTTTTCTACTCCAACATCGACATTTATTTTCTGAGCAATAAATTCTTTAACTTTCTTTCCCACATTCTCTTTTCCGATAGATGCTCCTTTAATGACTATATTTTTTCTTCTCTTTTCTCTTTCGCTTTTTTCTTTTTTCTATTCTTATCTACTCACCCTCTCTTCGAAATATTTTCTCCGTTCCGCCCATTCCTGTCTCTCTTTATCCCAGTTGGATCTCTCTTCTGTACATTCTTCTTCTTTTTTCCAATTTTGATAACATCTCGAGTATTCTTTCCAGTCTTTTTTCCATTCTGCTCATCCTGTCATTATTTTCTTTATCCTTGCCTTCCTTAGTGAAATGCAGTGTAGTCTGAGCGTTACTTCTAGTATTTACATTCATTCCCGTCTTTGCTGCCATTTTTTTAAGAGTACTTTTTATCAGTCGGTAAAACAGAAATTTTCTTTAGCTACATTCAACTGTCCATAATTTAGCGCTCTTATCACAAGTAGTTAATTCAGTCACCTTCTTTACCATTTGTCGACACATGCGAGATTTACTTAATCAAGTAACGTTGTGTTTAGGTTAACCCTTCGTCGCAAGTTTCTTACTAATTATCTTCTATTGAAAACTTAGAAGTCTACCTTATCATCCTCCTTTCTTTATAACTAGGTACCCTTCACCCTTAGTCTTCTCTTATTTTGGATGATTTCACCTTCAATAGTTATCCACTTCTGTTAACCTGGATGTCTACCTTATCGATCGCAGAACTTCTTTATCAACCATGATCCATTAAAAGTCTTCCTTTCTGTTTCTCTTTTACAACCTTACTTTGTCACTGCTCACCTGTCAACTG
The DNA here is from genome assembly GCA_030522625.1 of Copidosoma aretas. Lineage (NCBI taxonomy): Eukaryota > Metazoa > Arthropoda > Insecta > Hymenoptera > Encyrtidae > Copidosoma > Copidosoma aretas. The sequence goes on from JAPYYV010001031.1 coordinate 15,373, forward strand.
TTTTTTACTGTTCACCTATCTACTATTTTTTCACTTTTACATTCACATTTTCCCTTTGTCGCTTTGTCACTTCCTTTTTCTTTTTGCTTCTTGTTTCTTTGCCTTCTTGATAATTTCGCCAAAAACAACGATTCTTTCATTCGTATTACCTCATCGTACGTGTTTTGACACTTCTGCTGCGACACTTTAGATTTCTAATCTCACTCCATCCTTTTATTTTACTTTTATTATTCTTTACTTTTTCTCTTGATTGACTCTTTTTACTTTCTGCAACTTTATAAACGTTTATTTTTTACTTCACTCTTTATTTTACTTATTTTTCAGCTTTTCTTAGCAGCTATAGCACGGACACGTCCTACCTCTATCGCGTACAGAACGGAACTCCCCTGATAACTTTATTATTCACACTTAGTTATTTATAACACTGAACTTGTAAATCAAGCTTAATCTGTCTAGCTGTGCAATCGAACGTTTGCTTATGTAATACATCACAATTACTTTTTTAAAATTAATAGTAACGATAAATTACTGTGAAACCAGATCTTTATCGTATGTAACTAAATACGCAAGGGCTGTTTCACTCAAAAGGCACTATCGCGCGTGCAGGCAGGCAAAGGAAAAGTAAAGGACAGCAAGTGAGAGGCGCGGCGCTAAGCGGCCCGTTCTTCTCACTTGGACAGACTCGTTGGTTGCGGCAGACGCCACTGCCGCCAGACAGCGCTAGCAGAGCAGGCGAACCAAGCCATACTTAGCAATATAGTTCATGATTAATTTGTATGTTAAATTTATAATACAAAATTATGTGCTATTTAAAAAATAATTTAAAGTTAAAATACTAGAATTCTAATTTATTTGCTTGTGGTGCAGCCAAATAATAAATTCCACATAAATTTAATCCAAAAAACCTAAAATGATATATTATTACGTACAAAAAAAAATTAATGTATAAATAAAACAATTTAAGGAATAAATAGCAAAGATATAACATTCAAAGTTAATCGATAGATCAATACATGATAAAGATCTATTGCAATAGCACATAAAATATTAAAATAGTATTGAAAATTATATTCAACCATGCATTAAAAATAATGTAAACATTTATTGAACTAAAATAAAACGTCCGTAAAATTTTATGTACTGCATTGAATTTTACGTCTGGCGGATGCATATAAATATTCCTTAATGAATCTTAAATTTCGTTTAAGAACTGAATTACATAGTTCGTGTTTAATTTTTACTAATAATTCATAGTATAAAATAACATGTTATTTAAACAACAATTTAAAGTTAGAATGCTTAAAATCTTAGTAATTTGCTTACAGTGCAATAAAATATTAAATTTTATATAAATTTAATGCAAAAAACACAAAATAATACAGTCTACCGTTAAATAAAAATAATTTAAGTATAATAAAAAAATTTTAGGAATAAATAGCAACGGCGTCATAACGTTCAATGCAAATTTATGGATCAATACATGATCAATGTTTAATGTGATAGCACATACAATATAATACTTGTATTAAAGAATTCTATCGAACCATGCATAAAAAGAAATGTAACATTTATGAAACTTAAACGAAATATACATAAAATTTTGTGTATTCCATTTAATTTAACCGCTTGCAGGTGCATACCAATATTCTTTAGAGAGTTTTAAATTTCCTGTAAGAACTATGTTATATAGTTCGTGTTCAATTTTTGCTATTAACTTTTATTATAAAATTACACGTTATATGAATAATAATTTGTAGTTTTGATGCAAAAAATCTAAGAAATTCGTTTATAGTGCAATAATAGATCAAATATCATATAAATTTATTGCGATGAACACAAAATAATATTTTATACCGTAGATTCAAAATAATAAAAGTATAAATAAAAATTTTTAGGAATAAATAATCAAAATATCATAACATTTAAAGACAATTATTATATTAATATACAAAAAATCTTTAATGCTACAGCACGTGGAATGTTACCCAAGTAAGCAAAAATTAATCAAACCATTCGTCAAAAGTAAGCATACGGAGATACAATTGAAAATTTTTAATAATTCTAAAATGTACAGTTCATGGTGAATCACATTTTTATCATATACTATATTATAAATTCTTATAAATTTAAGATTCAATATGTAAACAAATTACATAAAATACTTCTCCGTCACATCCATGCAAAAAAGTGTATGCTTAAAATATGGAATTTTATGAAAAGATTGTGAAGATACATAAAAATTTAGTATTTCAAATAAAATTGTTAGTATCTTTGTAGAACTCTAATGAATTTCAATATTTTATGCCGGATTTTTTTCGACATGGATAAAAACAAAAAGTATTTTATGTAAGTTATTAAAACATAAAATTTTCAGAAAAAAATGATTTGAATTTGCAGATAAAATGAAGAGCTATTTAATTAGGAAATCTTGAAGTCATGGAAAATAAGCTATAATAAAAGTTAGGGATTTGGCACGTAATGCGCGCCTCTTCGTCTCATAAAAAACATTACATGAAGGTACGCAAGACTTTTGAGAAACAATACTAAAGTTGTATTTTTTATCAAATAAGTCCTTTTTGATACATATTTAATACGTTACACTAATGATGTATGATGTATCAACGTACTAGCAATCTACACAGTTACCTTAAAATATTTGTAACTAGAGTTACTGTAAAAGATTAAGATTGTGCACACATGCATTAAATTTCAACTTTTACGAATGCTTGTGTATACTCATCTGTATCGAAATATCTACTGCGCAGATTTGTAGTACAAGCTAAGATTTAGCTTCATGTTATCAAATCTCGAATAAGAGGATATATGTTAAAAAATTTGTAGAATCATTGAAATATTACGTAAACAATGTTAAATTGAGTGTTTCAACACTATAAATTTAAACTGTACGCTATACCATAGAATTTCATGTACGGTTCGACGAAATTCAAATTCAATAAATCCTATTATTCACATCAGCACTTGCTAAATTAGTTTTTAAAATAATATATTAGTTGTATGCCAAAGTTAGAACATGTATGTGTACTTAGATTCGTATTTTGTTTTACATCAATCACTTTACATGTATATTGGTTCTAATATGCATATGATTGAGTGCATAAGACATGAACTTTAACATAAAAATTAAAGTCTTCATGCCTATAAACAAGTACCGATTTTTACAATTTTCTTAGGTATATGTAGCCATAGCTAAGTGGTCATGATGTCGGACTTCTAGGCCGAAGGTTGGGATTTGATTCCTGGTCTCGGAGAGTAACTAAAAGATTTTTTCTGTCTCAGCAATAATAGCTCTTAAATACAAATCATATACTTTCCTTGCTCATACGTTTGATAAAAATTAGCAAATAATAATTAATTATTCTTACACGAATGTAATAATACCTAATAATCCCCATCAAATTTATTGTAAATATATTCATATCAGATTAGTTAAATGTTTATCAAACTAAGCGTTTAAAACTCAATAACCTTGTATTGTTAGCAGTCAATCAGCATATTCATGAATTATTTATTGACATAATCGCTCAAAACCCGGTGACCCTGTACTGTCGAGAGTCAGTTGATTTATAAGTCGTTTGATTTTTAACACTAGCTCTCAAAACCTAATGACTCTGTACGCTCAAGAGATCGTCGATTGATAACTTAAATAATTGTTTGGTAAGCTAAACGCTTCAAAACCAATGATCTTGCACCTAAAAGCAAGTCCTTGTATTTTAAATGTATTGAACTTTTTTAAATACATTTTCTGCAGCTTGTATAATATTTTATACAGGTATTCATAACAATTGAGTTTTTCCACATGTACTTGAGCCTAAGCCTGGCCCACTTTCCATAACTTAAGTATTACATTTTACCTTTAATACCCGTGGCTATCGATGATCGAGTAGATTAGATGTTTTGCTCTCGCCAAACTCTTGCGGAATAGTCTTCGAATCCTGCCAAAGGTAAATTTCTTTTTCCTCTAATTACTATAAAGAGTGTTGTAATTATTATGAAACTTTTTTTTTGTAATTTATATTATTATCATAAGGATTATTGAAATTAAAGCTACATAGAACTCTTCGAAAAATAAACTGTATATGTTTTCAGATTAAAAATTCGTAATAATTTTTTTAATATGATTATCAATTTTTGTACATTCATTTTTATTGTATTATGCAGATTGGCACTACCACAACAAAACTTACCAAAAGTATACTTTGATACTATCTCCCTACTACCTTGTGGTAAGTATTTTGGCGCGTTTTATTACAAAGAAAGAATTATAAGTAACAAAAAGCCTTTATAAACACTTGTCCTGAAACTGATATGACTTATCAACGTACTCTGCGCAGGTAATAAATAATGCCTTACACAACGTGGGTGGTAATAAAAAATGCTCAGGTCGCTCGGAAAAAAGGTTCTTCAGTTGATGTCTAAGTATTTTAATACTCAGTAAATTAATTATTTCATTTAAATTATTTTTCTTACGTATTTTTCTCATTGCTTGTCTTGTTAATATTTTGAGTATTGTACAAATTCAGCAGTAAGTAATAGTACCGAAAACTTTTTCTGTCTACTTTCTATTGCTCTGGTGATTTTTTTATGGCAAAATATTTGAAAACTGTATTTTTATGATGATACTAATTAAATAAGTTTGAATATGATTAAAAGTGCACAATACACTATTATGTCAAACTAATGAAAATTCCAACCAAAAACCATGCACCTACTTGACAATAATCGCAAACGAACAAAACTTTGCAGTTGCGTAATGGTTTATTCACTGCTGGTGGGCAAGCTGTTCGTTTTGATTTTGGCGGTGTAAAACATCGATATACATATATACAGGTATACACTTGTGCAGACGACGGTGTATATCCTTATACTTATTTAGGACCGTCGGAGGCTGCAGGCATCAGGTCGAGTAAGCGGTAGTTGTGAGTTTATTATTAGGAATACAGTAGTAATATTGTTTTTACGGTAGTGTTATTGTAGTAGGTGCGTGTTCGATTACTTTGTTGCACTCTAAGTGTGATGATAACTAGCTGCATGTACGAAACAAGGTGTTCGTGTATTCGCAAGGAAAGTGATTGAAGTCTTGTTTATCGAATACGGCTCTGTTGAACGTAAAGCGAGTTTATCCACCAGATAATTTTTTTTTTTTTATTCTGCTTTGATTGTAATTGTTGTTGTAATCCTTACTGGGACTATTTACAACGAGGCACTATGCCTCGCGATGCGAAAACTGTTTCCAAGCGGAAATCAAACGATAGTAATATTGGCCCTGCAACTAAAGAAAGAAAAAATTGCGTTTTCGTATTATCATGGCTAGATTACCCATTGTTTAAAAGATGGCTGTTTCAAGACTTGACAAACTTACTGAAACCCGCTGGTTGCTCGCTTTGTCATGTCAATATTGCATGACACAACAGAAAAGACTTGAACAAGCACGTTGCGACGCAAGTACATAATGATAACGTAGAGATCGAAAAAGAAAAAAAAAGGATTTTCTAAATGTACCAGCTGAATCAGCTGTACCCGTTGCTGAAAAAAAATGTGTCAGATACCCTTGATGCTCAAGTTAAATAATTTGAACTGAAAACTACTCTTTTTTTAGCCGAGCATGATGTGCCTGTTCAGCTCGTCGATTATCTCATCCCATTTATTCAAGAGCGGTGTAAAAAGCCAAAGATTGTTAAACGAATGGGTAAGAAAAGGGATAAATGTACAAGTCTAATAACAAAGGTATTGAGTGTTTGTGAATATGAGAAGGTAGTTGATTGTTTAAAAAATCAAAGATTTTCGATCTTAATAGGTAAGTCGACAGAAATCACGTTAAAAAACTTTTCTGCATCGCTCTTGAGTACACTGAGCCAGAAACTGGTAAAGAAGTGACTTATCTTTTTAGTTTAATTGAATAAGATGCGAGAAAGTGCTGTGCGACAGAACTTTTTGGAGACTTCGAGAATTTTTTTACAAAAAATGGAATTCCGCTTATCAACAGTGCAAGCTTGGCATGTGACAACGCTAGTATTATGACTGGCTGTAACCATTCCTTTTTTACGTTATTAAAAGCTGAAGTTCCACATGTATTTTTGCTACCGTGCATTTGCCATTCGTCTGTTTTGGTCACAAAAAAAAGTTGCGCAAAGGTCCTATGCAGTGCCAAACTTTGCTGCAATCGATTGCAAAATATTTTTCCAACGGTTCCAAGAGATGCGAACATTTGAATGATTATTAAGTCTTTTATAATACATCGACACAGTAAATTTTGAGATTAGCTTATACGAGATGGCTTTCTCTGTATAATTGCGTCTACCAGGTTCTCGAAAATATACCTGTTTTAAAGTCTTTTTTCTTCTCGAATGTGTTGAGAACTCGTCTGCTACTAAAGATGAGGAAAAGAAAAGCTAACTGCAATTTATTCATAATGCATTATCTGATGACATTGTAATTGCTTACTAACACTTTTCGCACATTAGTTTAATTTACTACACTAAATTTAAAGCTTCTTTTTAAACAAAAAACTGATCATGCATAAATATAGCTGTTTATGCACAGAAGTTTTGTTAGCGGTTGGGTCTGATTCTCTGAACGAATGAGCACTGAAAAAACTAATAAACGATTATAATTATAAAGTGATTAATGAAGTGAATCAAATTTTTACACGATGTTGGAGATGCTCGTAAATCTGTTTTTAAAGTTCTTCTAGATAATAATGCAATTGAAATTCGAAAAAACTGTTTAGATTTCTACCTAACAGCTTTACATAAAATACAGAGAGATTAAAAAAAAAAAAAAAAATGATATGCTTGGTACCCTAAATTTTCTTGAACCGACAAATGCCTTGAGCAACGAGTTGTGGAGCGAAAATTTTAATTAAGTGCAAGATCTTCAGACTTTCTTTCCATTGACGGACAATATTTATGAACCACTAAAAAAAGAAGTGACAAAGTTACCCTCACGTTTCGATTTAAATGACGCAAAGCTTTATAATGTAGAAATAGATGTTTTTTGGAACAAAGTGCTTGGCTCGCATTTTTGAAACAATAATTTAGAATTTCCAAATTTAAAAATTTTAGTTGAAAACATCATATTCTTGCCACATTCTAATGCAGAGCCCGAGAGGATTTTTTCGATCGTTAAAGACGTAAAGCCCGAAAAACGGAACAAAATGTTAATCGATTTATTAAATGCAATTTGCTTCATTCAAAGTTATTTTCCAGTTCGCGGTATTGATGCAAAAAATTTCAAAATCACGGAATGGCATTGAAATTATTTAATTCTTTCATTTATAAACGTACGTCTTTGGTAGCTCGAGAAATCCTCGTCCGAAGTAAATAGTACTTTATGAAGTAGTGTTTTCCATTGGTTTTAGTTTTGCAATATTTTTATAAGTTTTATTGTAGTTGGTTAACCCAGTTTGTTCATCTAATTTATCCCTAATTTCAATCGAGTCAAGACTAAAAAAATTTTATTAGTTTCTATACTATTATGCATTAATTCATTTCTTTGATTATTTATTTTGATAAAACATGTATTATCTGTACACTTTTTTGCAGCATATTTACTTTTAACATGTTTATTTGTTAAAGTGTTCCCTAATAATCCGTTCTGCTCTTTTGGATTCCTCGCCAGTGTCTTAGTTTGTTAATTTATTTATTAATTGAGGTGCCAGTAACAAATGTGTTCATTCATTACAGATATTTCGTTAATTTATTAGTACATTAGGAAATTATTGATCATTACATTTTTTCCTTTTATTTATTTATATTCTAGAGTGTGACTATGTTTACTTCATTATTTGTTATTAACAAACGCGCTCATTTTAGTTTGTTCGTTTATTTCTATATTTTTTAACCAATACGTTATTACTTTTAGGGCCCTCGCCCTCGCCTGTGTCTATCTTTGTTTATTTATTAATTAAAAGATTGTCAACGAAAACGTTCATTTATTTAAGTTTCTTTGTTTATTTATTCATGTAATGAGGTATTATTAACAGATGCATTCATTAATTTCAGCTTTTTTGTTTCTTTATTAAGATATTATTAATCAATACATATTATTTTCCAGATTGCTCGCCTGCTCCCTCGCTCATTTATGAATTAATTAATGTAATAAGATAGTAACTGATACGTACATTTATTTTAGTTACTTTGTTTATGTGTTTATTAAAGGACAATTAATCAGTATTTTTTTAGTACTTTCGTTGGTTCAGGTATTTATTAACGTTAATTAATTATATCTTTACGTTCTTTTTTTTCAGACTGTTCCTTTTTTAATTAATTTTTCATAAATCATATAATAATTCAATCATGCCTTTCGGCCTATGAAAAAAAACCATCTATTCACGGCAAAGTGGAAAAGTGATTTCATTTTTTGCTTCTTGTTGCATTCATCCCTTAGATCTATTTATTTACGTAGAGAATATTAAATTTATTTACAATCTTATGTATCAAAGGATTGTGAATACCTTTATAATAATTTCTGAATCAAAGATTTGCTTAACGACATATAAACCGCAATACATTGAAAAAAATCACTCAATATTATCAAGGCTAGATGTAAATTTTACATCACTGAAGAAAAATTATAGTAACACTTTTTTTTGATGTAACGTAATGTATGAAAAAAAAGAATAATGTATGACGAACTTTCGAGCATACAGGGTCATTGGGTTTTAAGCCCTAGTGTTAAAGAACAATCGACTTATAAGTCAACTGACTCTCGACAGTACAGGGTCACTGAGTTTTGAGCGATTATGTCGATAAATAATTCATAAATATGCTGATTAACTGTAAACAATACAAGATCATTGAGTTTTAATTGCTGAGGTTAATAAACAATTAACCAATCAAACGTCTGATTCCCGAATGTGCTGGTTATCGGGCTTATGCACTTGGGATTGGTGGATTCGGGCGTATAGCGTAGTTTCGGATGTATAAACGGAGTGCAGGTTCCCGGCTACTCAGAGGTTATGTACGCAGAAATGTGCGCGAAAAGTTTTGGGTATATTGTATCACTGTGTGTAGAGAGCCGAGAAGCCGTTTAAGTATTTTTACTAAAATTAGCAAAGAGGAAAGGTCAACGGAAGACAAGGACAAATATCTTCATGGCTGCAGATAGCTAAAAATTTATAGGGGTAATTTGTGATTTCCGAAAATTACAATCACCTTATAAAGCTAACCAGAGCCCCATCTATAATTTAAAATAAATTGGGTCAAGGATCTACACTAGAGTTACCGTTATTTACCATGTTTCATTTTTAATGATCTACCCTTTTTAAACTCTTCGTTGCATCGAAAGATGAAAATTCATTACCTAAAAACCCAAAATTTTTAGAGATAACCCGTGCCACCAGACACATTCTATTTTCCAAATAAAATAGCAAAGGATTATTAATTTTAAATTTGATTCATGTACCACTTTAATATTTTTTCTCTATTTTAAAATTATACCATTGAGTTACATATTACTTGGTCTAGATATATTGATTTTTTTAAGCTTAAAAAAAGCACGTAAAAAAATATAATTTTTATGTTTTCTTGTTCATTCACAGCTTTTAAGGCTAAAATTAAATTATTTTAATTTGTATATTTTAAGCTAAAAAAAATGAATTTCCTAAGTTTCCGTGATATATTATATCATGGTACGATTTGAATATCCGGGAAAAATACTAAATTGGTCAAAAAAGTCCAACAATTCAAACATCCTATATTAAGAGAATGGGAGAACAAGATGTCTCTGGTGGCACAAGTTAACTTTAAAAATTTTCGGTTTGTAGGCAATGAATATTTATTTTCGAATGCAATGAAAAGATTGCAAAGGGTAGATGATTCAAAACTTGAATTTTGTAAATGATGGAGACTTTTATATGGGCCATTCTATTAAAATCGGCCTATTTTATGTCCCAGTAGATTATGACGTCACAAAAGAAGCTTTCGTTCCGAAAAAATTCAAAAATATTAAAGACTTTTTTTTTTATGATTGTACAATAGAAATCAGAACATAAAAATGTACAGTTTAAATTCTAGACAAAAAAAAAGAACTAAATTAGCGTTATGGGCTCGTGTCCCGTTCACATTTTCTTATATTTGACGACACCTGGAGGCTACGTAAGGCTTTTCTTTTCTTTTAGCGGCATATTATTTCATAGGTATTTGCGTAAGCAACATTTGTATGTACTTTTTAGAGCCTAAAAAGATTGCATCCAAGACTCGGATGCCTTTAAAGTTGCAGGACAAAAATATAATAATTTGATATTTACACAGATAATGTTTTTGTGCGTCTATACCCTTGAACTAAAGCACATTATTTTTAACCTTTTTTTCTGGGCGGACGTCACGTGTATTCGAATTTTTTATTAAATTCTTTTCATTGCGATTTGTTGGTGTGACAGGCTTGCATACTTGTCAAGTCAGTCTTTTTAAAATAAAAATTAACAGCCCGTAACGCTAAATAATATAGTATATCTTCGCGTAGCGTTGTCGTATCGACTTTACTAATGTAGCATACAATGGTAGGTAAAAAACTCTTGATATGAGTGAAAGGGCAAAGTTTAGTTCTCACTTAGAGCGCCACGGTCACGATTTTAGGGAGATTTTATAAGAGCCCGTAACGCTGCATTTTTCTTGCACGAATTGCATCCTATCATCGCGGATTGTTGGATTATCGACTTAAATAGTAAAGCAAATGATTATAGACCATAACAACATCTTATAGGTGAAAATATGAACAGATATTTTTACTAGACAAGTTCAAATTCTGATTTTATGGAAATTTTTTTAGAGCCCGTAACGGTACTTACTGCGGACAATTTGATGTATTTCTGCTACAAAAATTTTTCAAAAGCTGATTCAGCGGAGCCCAAGATATTCTAACTAACTCTGATCACAAACAACACAAAAAAATATTAGAACAATGAAAAACCCCTCTTAAGTCTTTATCCATTTCAGCCTCTGAAATATGCCGTTTTTGGTAAAATGACCCATATACACCTGAACCCCCTTGAAAGATCCAAGTATCTCACGAAAAAGATATGTGGATCTAATGCTATACGAGGTGTGTTCAAAAAGTAAAGTGACTTTTCAAATTTCGCGGGCAACGTACTTTCGATTATCGATTTTTTGGTTTTGTTATGTTGGTACACTCT